>JAGFNX010000015.1:0-150970 GCA_017657125.1 Scopulariopsis brevicaulis
AACTTGGTGCAAGTGAGACTGTGATACTGTTCTTGGATTGACTACTGAAGAGTGAAGGAAAGAAAAGATAACTAGGTACATGGTAGGGACCGTGGTTTAAATAGACCGTGACTTCTTTGTCGTCGACAACATTCCAGTGTCGACTTTCCCTTAGTCGATGGTCGTCGACCATCGACTTCCTTCGACTCTTTGTCCGTCGACCATCGTCGACCGTCGACTTCCGTCGACTTCCTTCCTATTGGCCGGCTGTCCGGTCGCGCTCCTTTGTCATTCTGCCGCGCGCGCCCGCCTTCCCATGTGACCTTAGGTGGCCATGGCGGCCCAGGCCGTCACATAATACCGCCTCGATTTTCTTACGTTATATGCGTATTTCTCCTAGTCTAATTATATACCTTAGGAAATCGACTTCTTTAGTGTGGAAATAGCTCTTATCTGGCTCTACTAGCATTTTTGCTTCTTTAAGTGCTCTTAGCACCTTATGTATATATTCCTTATAGTCTTCCTTGTTCTTCGAGAATATAAGGATATCGTCTAGATAGGCGATAACGAAGATGTCTAGGTATTCCCTTAGGACGTGATTTATTATAGTTTAGAAAGCGGCCGGTACGTTAGTAAGTCCGAAAGGCATAACCTTATACTCGAAGTGTCTATAGCGTATTTAGAACGCCGTTTTCTACTCTTCGCCTTCCTTAATCCTAATAAGGTTATATGCTCTTTTTAAATCGAGCGCTATAAACTACTATGCTCCTTATAGTCGGTCTTGCAGTTCTAAGATTAATAGTAGTAGGTACCTGTTCTTAATAGTGATCTCGTTTAGTTATCGATAGTCGATATATAGTCGTAGTTTTCCGTTTGGTTTTAGTATAAAGAAGATAGGATATCCTGCTAGTAATTAGGATAGTTATATATATCCTTTCTTTAAGTTGTCGTTAATATATTCTTTAAGTTCCCTAAGTTATTCTGCGTTTAGGTTATAGATCGGAAAGAATTTTAGTTATATTCCTTCCTTTAGTAGGATTTCGTGGTCCTACAGCCTATATTCTGGTAGGCTACTATCTAATTCTCCTTTAAACAGTTTCCTATACTTCTAGTATTTATTTAGTACCTTCCGAAGGTATTCCTCTAGAACTTCTACCTATATAGTCGCTATAATGCGGGGTATATATCGTCTTTTTCGTTTTCGTAATTCTCCCTTTAGTAACTAGTCGTTCTTCGTCGGATCCTTGTAATATAGTAGTATCTATAGATTTATAAACTTACTTGCCGCCTTTGTTAAGGTCTAGGCAGAGGCTAAGTTTCTTCCTACTTTCTAGCCCTCTAGGAGTTAACATTATCTAGTATTAGCCTACCAAAGCTGATCAGTGGCCTAGTCGATCTAAGGGTTGCTAGTCTATAACTACGGAAGTCCTAGTATAACTTGGTGCTATCCGGTATTCGTAATATCGAACCGGACGTTTTCCGTCCTTTTACCGATCGTTATTTCGAGTTACGCGGTCTCGAAACAAACGCGACCTCCTTTGTAGTTAATTAGCTTCCTATCGATAGTTATAAGGTTATATAGGTATTCCTTTTCTTTGTAAGGTAGTCCTAATTTATTAACCGTTCTAGGTAAGATATATATGCCTATAGCGCCGCTGTCGACCATAGCTATAACCTTATGTCCATTTAGTTAGATCGTTATGACTAAGTGCCTATTGCTTCTAGTTACTATTGCTATAAGGGTTCTCTTGCCTTTCTTATCTTACGATCGTATAGCCTTATATTTCTTCTGTTCTTCTTAGTAAGCTTTAATAGCCCTATCGGCTTATTATTCAAGTTCCTTAATTCCCTTCTTAGTTTTGCTAATAATAGTCGCTTGCTCGTAGATTTCCTAAGCTAATTCCTAACCTTCTTGCTCTTTATAGTATAGCCGATATAGTGCTCTGCTACTAGATTTTGCTATAGTAATAATAGCTTTTTCGAGTCCTTCGAGTCGCTTCTCGATCTGTTAGAGTAGCTCTAGGATATCTTTCCCTTCCTCTATAATTTCGTCGAGTAGTTTCTTTTAGTTGGTTATAACCTATTTGTCTTTAATAAGTCCGACGTCTTCTTAAATATTGCTTAGGGTGATCTCCTATATATCTTACTCGTATTAGATTTATTCGATTTTGTCGATTATTTCTCTATACTTTAAATAAACTCCTTCGCTTTCGTCGCTAAGCGTTTATATATGCTTTATTTTATAGGCAGAGATGTCCTCGAGTATAACTATTACTTCTTGTCGCTTCTTTCGCTATTCCTTAGCTCTCTACTCCCTTAATTCTTCTATAGTAATGTGAAGATATCGTCTTCGGATGCCTGTTGCAAGGTAAGTTAGGCTGCACAAACAGTATGTTGTGGTGTAAGTGCGTATCCAAGAGCGCGAGTATGCTTCTGGTGGTCGAACTTGGTGCAAGTGGGACTGTGATACTGTTCTTGGATTGACTACTGAAGAGTGAAGGAAAGAAAAGATAACTAGATACATGGTAGGGACCGTGGTTTAAATAGACCGTGACTTCTTTGTCGTCGACAACATTCCAGTGTCGACTTTCCCTTAGTCGATGGTCGTCGACCATCGACTTCCTTCGACTCTTTGTCCGTCGACCATCGTCGACCGTCGACTTCCGTCGACTTCCTTCCTATTGGCCGGCTGTCCGGTCGCGCTCCTTTGTCATTCTGCCGCGCGCGCCCGCCTTCCCATGTGACCTTAGGTGGCCATGGCGGCCCAGGCCGTCACATCATTCCCCCTCTCCCTGAGAGTTGTCCCAACGACCTGTTATACCGACCGCCCCCGTCCTTTGCTTCTTCCTTCGTAAGTTCTTTCTTCATCCCTTTTCGCGACCATGACTGATCGTGTCCAGAAACGGAAATCCTCGAATTCTCGAGACAAATCTTATCTTGCTTTGGCCGACTTCATTTCGGCTAACGGTTCTTCGACCGACATGCCCTGCACCCGTTGCTACAAGGCGAAAGCTCGCTGCGTGATGGGTCCGGATCGTTCTTCTCGTTGCGAGAGGTGCATCCGCGATCGTCAATCGTGCAGTGGTTCTTCGGTGGCCGCCCCTCGTTCGTTCTTCTCCCCTTTTTCCCGTTTGTCTTCGTTTGCTCACACCTGGCAGTCACAAAGATTTTGTCCGACCAGAAGAGGGCTCAGAGCGCTCGGGAACAGGCCGAAAAGGACCTTTCCGAGGTTCTTGGTCGTCTTCAGCGGCTTCGTCGCCAGGAGGAGTTACTTCGGAAGAAGGGTTTTGAGTTGTTCGAGCGGGGTATGCAGGAGGAGGATGCGGCTATTGCCCGCGAGGCTTCCGACGCCGCTGTTGTCGTACGCCAGCAGTGTGTTGGCGACCTTCAGTCCTCTGGTGCCTTTGGTGTGGTGGACTGGGATGCTCTTGATTTTGACGCTCCGGTTTCGGCCGGTCCGGGTTCCTTCGGTGGAACTGGCCAAGCAGCGCCTGGCAGTTCGTGAGGTTTTCTGGCGGTTCCCAGGAGTTTTCGGTGTTTTCGTAGCCTTTCCATTTGACAAGGTACTCGACTTGTTGTTTTTCTTCGGAGTACTCTGAGTCTAAGATCTTCTCGACTTCCCATTCTTGTTCTTCTGGTTCGACGTGTATTGTGTCTTGAATTGGCGTGTCCTCGTGTGCTGGCTCGAGGAGTGAAACGTGAAAAACTGGTGACAGTCGTGATCCTTCTGGTAGGCGTAGTTTGTAATTGACCGGTGAGATTCGTTCTTCGATTTTGAACGGTCCTTCGTACTTGAAGTCAAGTTTGCCGCTTGGTCTCTGTGTTTTGAGATTTTTGGTGGCGAGGTAAACACTCTCCCCCTTCTCAAAGGTTGGTCCCTCAATCCTTCTCTGGTTTGCGTATTTGGACATTCGCGTTCTAGCGAATTCCAGTTGTTCCGCAAGCGTCTGATGCAGCTCCCTGAGTCTGTCTGCTTGCAGTACCGCTTTTTCTGTTTTCGTTCGCTCGTTTCGTGGTGCATATTGCGTGTCTGGTTGGATTCCATAATTCGCATAGAACGGTGAAACTCCCGTGCTTTCCACGACACTGGAATTGTAGGCAATCTGTGCTACGGGTAGTAGCTGTACCCAGTTGTTTTGTTCCCAGTTGAGGTATGCTCTCAGGTAGGTTTCGACAATTTGGTTGATCCGTTCTGTTTGTCCATCCGTTTGTGGGTGCCATGCTGTGGAGAGTTTGTGGTCAACTCCCAGTTGGTCCATAAGGCTTCTCCAGAACTTTGACGCGAACGTGGATCCTCGATCCGTGATGATTTCTTCCGGTAGGTGGTGGTTTGCCACTATTGTTCTTAGGAAGACATACGCAAGCTGAGCTGCGTCCGATGCTTCCTGAAATGGGATGAAGTATGCATATTTGGTGAGTCTGTCGACGACTACCAGGATGCTGTCGTACTTCGTCTTCGTTGCAGGATCCTTGGATTCTGGTAGTTTGACAACGAAGTCCATTGTGATTGATTCCCATGGTTTCTTTGGTACGGGGAGCGGTTGAAGTTCCCCATATGGTTTGTGCCTTCGTGATTTTGTCTTTGCACAAGTGTCGCATCGTTCGATGATATTCCTGACGTGTTTCTTGAGGTTCGGGACGTCGTATTCTTGTTGTATTTTCTTGATGGTTTTGTGGATTCCAGGATGTCCGTGCATAGGTGATTCGTGTATCCGCTCGATGAGCTCCTCGCAGATGTTTTCTGGGACGAACACTTTGTCGTGTTTCCTCCAGAATGGTTCTTCATACCGTATGCGTTCTTGTTCTGCCAACTTGGCAATGTCGGCTTGGTTTTCCTCGTATCCTTGTACTAGTCGCTGGGTCCATGTCGTGTCGTACTGGACTTGGTGCGTTGCCGCAAACTGACGCAGGCTCCCGTCTTGTTCTTGGTACAAGACTGTTTGCGTTTCCGTTGGTACTTTCTGAAAGTGTTCGGCCTTTCGGCTGAGCGCATCCGCTCTGCCGTTGTCCGTTCCTCGTACATGGACAATCTTGAAGTCGTAACTTGCAAGTTCTTGTGTCCATCGTGCTTGTCGTTTGTTGAGGTCTTGTTTCTTTGTGAAACTAGAGAGATTCTTGTGGTCTGACCGGATGAGAATCTGGTGCTTAGCGCCGATCAAGAGGTGTCTCCAATCTTTCAAAGCTTCCACTATTGCCATGAGTTCTTTGTCTGGCAGCGGGTATCGTAGTTCGGGTCCCGAGAGTTTCTTGGACATGAACGATATTGGATGCAGCCGTCCTAGCTCGTCGCGCTGCCCGAGTTGTGCCCCCAAAGCGTAGTCCGATGCGTCTGTTTCAATTTCAAACGGCTTATTTGGATCTGCTATGATGAGCACTGGTTCCGAGGCGATTCTGCGCTTGACTTCTTCGAACGCATTTTGGCATTCCTTCGTCCATTTCCATTCTTGGTCTTGCTTCGTGAGGTCCGTCAATGGTTTGATTGTTTTGCTATGGTTGAGCAGGAACCTCCGATAGAAGTTAGCGAATCCCAAGAATCCGCGTACTTCGGTGACGTTTGTTGGTGCTTTCCAGTCCAACACCGCCTCAATTTTCTTGCGTTGCATGCGTATCTCTCCTGGTCTGATGGTGTATCCTAGGAAATCGACTTCTTTGGTGTGGAAGTAGCTTTTGTCTGGTTCCACTAGCATTTTTGCTTCTTCGAGTGCTTTCAGCACTTTGTGTACATGTTCTCGGTGGTCCTCTTCGTTCTTTGAGAATATGAGGATGTCGTCCAAATAGGCGACGACGAAGATGTCCAGGTATTCTCTCAAGACGTGGTTGATCATGGTCTGGAAAGCGGCTGGTGCGTTGGTGAGTCCGAAAGGCATAACCTTGTACTCGAAGTGTCCGTATCGTGTTCGGAACGCCGTTTTCCATTCTTCGCCCTCCCTGATCCTGATGAGGTTGTATGCTCCCTTCAAATCGAGCGCCGTGAACCACTGTGCTCCTTGTAGCCGGTCTTGCAATTCCGAGATCAATGGTAGTGGGTACCTGTTTTTGATGGTGATCTCGTTTAGCTGTCGATAGTCGATGCATGGTCGTAGCTTTCCGTTTGGTTTTGGTACAAAGAAGATAGGGTACCCCGCTGGTGATTGGGATGGCTGTATGTATCCTTTCTTCAAGTTGTCGTCGATGTATTCCTTGAGTTCCTTGAGTTGTTCCGCATTCAGGTTGTAGATCGGAAAGAATTTTGGTTGTGTTCCTTCCTTCAATGGGATCTCGTGGTCCCATGGCCCGTGTTCCGGTAGGCCACTGTCCAATTCTCCTTTGAACAGTTTTCGATATTTCCAATACTCTTCTGGTACCTTCCGAAGGTATTCTTCTGGAACTTCTACCTGCATTGTTGCTATGATGCGAGGTGTGTATCGTCTTTTTCGTTTTCGTAGTTCTCCCTTTGGTAACTGGTCGTTCTTCGTCGGGTCTTTGCAATATAGTGGTATCTGCAGATTTGTAAACTTGCTTGCCGCCTCTACTGGGGTCCGGGCAGAGGCTAAGTTTCTTCCCACTTTCTGGCCCTCTGGGAGTCAACATTGTCTAGTGTTGGCCCACCAAAGCTGATCAGTGGCCCAGTCGATCTGAGGGTTGCTGGTCTGTAACCACGGAAGTCCCAGCACAACTTGGTGCTGTCCGGTGTTCGTGACATCGAACCGGACGTTTTCCGTCCTTTCACCGATCGTCATTTCGAGTTGCGCGGTCTCGAAACGAACGCGACCTCCTTCGTAGTCGATTGGCTTCCCGTCGACAGTTGTGAGGTTATACGGGTGTTCCTTTTCTTCGTAAGGTAGTCCCAATTTGTTGACCGTTCCAGGTGAGATATATGTGCCCATGGCGCCGCTGTCGACCATGGCTGTGACCTTGTGTCCATTTAGTCGGATCGTTGTGACCAAGTGCCCGTTACTTCTGGTCACTGTTGCTGCGAGGGTTTTCTTGCCCTTCTTGTCTTGCGATCGTGTGGCCCTGTGTTTCTTCTGTTCTTCTTGGCAAGCTTCAATAGCCCTGTCGGCTTGTTGTTCGAGTTCCTTGATTCCCTTCTTGGTTTTGCTGATGATGGTCGCTTGCTCGTGGATTTCCCGAGCTAATTCTCGACCTTCTTGTTCTTTGTGGTGCAGCCGATGTAGTGCTCTGCTGCTGGACTCTGCCATAGTGATGATGGCCTTTTCGAGTCCTTCGAGTCGCTTCTCGATCCGTTGGAGTGGCTCCGGGATGTCCTTCCCTTCCTCCATGATTTCGTCGAGTGGTTTCTTTTGGTCAGTCATGACCCATTTGTCCTTAATGAGTCCGACGTCCTCTTGAATGTTGTTCAGGGTGATCCCCTGCATGTCCTGTTTGTGTTGGATCTGCTCGATTTTGTCGATCATTTCTCCGTACTTCGAACAGGCTCCTTCGCTTTCGTCGCTGAGCGTCTGTGTGCGTCTTGTTTTGTAGGCGGAGATGTCTTCGAGAGTGACTGTTGCTTCTTGTCGCTTCTTTCGCCATTCCTTAGCTCTCCACTCCCTCAATTCTTCCGTGGTGAGGCTGTAGTATGCTTCCTTGAATTGTTCTTCCATTCCTCTCTTTGCATCGATCTCGGCTTCGGTGGTGTTTCCTTTAGTTCGGATCGCGTAGGCGAGTCGCTGTGTTTCTTCGTCGGTTCCTGGATCTTGTTCGAGGTCCAGCCGATGGAAACCCCACCAGTACTTGTCGAAGTAATATTCTGCCGGATCGGTGGGAGGCTCTCCCCTCTGTTCTTCTTGTTCTCGTTGTTCGCGGGCCCAACGAACCATCTTGTCGTACCAGTGTGGGTCGTATTCGGCCGTTGGCCCCCGCATTGGCTTCCTCTTGAAGAATCCTTGACGTTCGAGGATCTCCTCCTCGAGTGCTCCCTGGAGCTCCTTAGGATTTCCCTCTGAGTCCAAGTCGTCGTATATCGTGTGTGGGTTTCTGTAGTAACTGTCCCACATTTCCGCAATTTCGTCCTCGTAGTCTTGGGAGTCCATTGGGTCGTTGTCCGAATTGTACGTAGCCGCAATGATCTTAGTGGTTGGCTTCTTTGGGTACCATCCGTTGCTGTCCTTGCTTTCTTGATGGACGTTGCAGCTGTCGTTGTAGCATGTCGTCCAGTCGAGGGACGCATGATCGGTCTTTGTGGCTGCAAATTCTCGTGGTTCCGGGAGCTTTCCCTGGTGCGGTCCGCCTCGATTCCTCGGCGGTCCTCCATGCTCTCTGGGTCGCTTTGGCTGCCGGCAGTTTCTTGCGAAGTGTCCTTCCTTGCCGCAGTTGAAACAAGCGCCCTTCTTTGGCCCTTGACCCTGTCTCTGTGTTGCGTCGAGCTCCATGGGTCCCGAGTGATGTCCCCATGAGGTGTTCCCGTTCTGACGTTTTTTGCTCATGTTGGGTTGGTGCTTCTTCCTATAGTCGGAACCGTAGTTTCCTCTCTTTTCCATTCGTCGTTCGTAGAGCACGTTGTCGATCGAGACTGCCATCTCGATGTACTCCGTTAGGTCCAGGGGTGCGGGTCTGACCTTGATGACCTCGTCCTTGACCTCTTCCTTCAGTCCTCGATAGAACTTGTCGATGAGTGCCTTGTCAGGATATCCCAGCGTAGAGGATAGTTGTCTGAACCTGACTGCGTACTCCGAGGCTGATCGTTGCTGTCGAAGGTGGTGTAGCTTGTTCTGAGCCACCCTGTCCTCGTCTGGCTCCCCGAATGCTCCTTTGATGGCGTTCTCGTAGTTGTCGTAGGTTGCAAAGATTGTCCTGGTGAAACTACTCTGGCTTCCGTACTCGTTTTCCAGGAAGTCCCTCAGGGTTGGTTCAAACCAGTCGTGAGCCGCGCCACTCAGGAACCTGGCGGCGACTCGAACTTTCTTGGCCCCTGTGTTGACTTCTGGGAAGTTCTCGAGGTAGTCCTTGAGTTGCGTGAGGTAGGTGCGGAGCTTGGCTCGACTGCCATCATACTTGTCTGGTGCGGGAATCTTGATTTTGGTTGCCATGGCCGTGTTTGGTTCGAAAACAGTGGTGCTGGCCGCGGGTCCCTGTCTCTCCAGACTGGCAAGTCGTCCCATGAGTCGTTGCATTTCGTTCTTGAGGTCGTCTGTTTCCTTTGCTTGCTGGTTTATGATGGTCTGTTGTTCTCCAGCGTATCTTTCGGCGCCTCCGAGCTTCCTCTCGAGTGTCTTGATCCGCTCGTCATTGCCGTCATCATCGTCGTCATCCTCAGTGTCCACTTCCATGCGGGATTGTGCCACAGGGGGTTCAGGCTTGTCCTGGGCAGGTGCCTTTCCCTTGGAGGTGCTGACTTCGGGTGCCATCGTTAGTACTGTTCGCGAGGGTAACTTACCGAACAGGAGTAGTCAACTTGTGAAGATATCGTCTTCGGATGCCTGTTGCAAGGTAAGTTAGGCTGCACAAACAGTATGTTGTGGTGTAAGTGCGTATCCAAGAGCGCGAGTATGCTTCTGGTGGTCGAACTTGGTGCAAGTGAGACTGTGATACTGTTCTTGGATTGACTACTGAAGAGTGAAGGAAAGAAAAGATAACTAGGTACATGGTAGGGACCGTGGTTTAAATAGACCGTGACTTCTTTGTCGTCGACAACATTCCAGTGTCGACTTTCCCTTAGTCGATGGTCGTCGACCATCGACTTCCTTCGACTCTTTGTCTGTCGACTATCGTCGACCGTCGACTTCCGTCGACTTTCTTCCTATTGGCCGGCTGTCCGGTCGCGCTCCTTTGTCATTCTGCCGCGCGCGCCCGCCTTCCCATGTGACCTTAGGTGGCCATGGCGGCCCAGGCCGTCACAATGTGACGGCCTGGGTCAGCGCGGCCCATTAGAAGGACGGAAGGGAAGGCGGGCGCAACCGGCAGAATAACAAAGGGAAGCGCCCTGCATATAGACTAATAAGGAAGCGGGCGATAGCAGGCGCAGGTCGCCTAGGGACGATCGGACGGCAGGCGACATAAGTAACGGTCGCCTACGGTCGACTAAGGGACGGAGCGATAGCGGGCGACGGTCGAATACCGTCGCCTATAGGCACGTAATAAAGGAAGTTATAGTCTATTTAAACTACGGTCCCTACTATATACCTAGTTATCTTTTCTTTCCTTTACTCTTTAGTAGTTAATCTAAGAATAATATTATAGTCTTACTTATACTAAGTTCGACTACTAGAAGCATATTCGCGCTCTTAGATACGCACTTATACTATAACCTACTATTTATATAGCCTAACTTACTTTGTAATAGGCATCTAAAGACGATATCTTTATAAGTTAACTACTCCTATTTAGTAAGTTACCTTCGCGAATAGTACTAATAATAGCACCCGAAGTTAGCACCTCTAAGGGAAAGGCACCTGCCTAGGACAAACCTAAGCCTCTTATAGCATAGTCCTATATAGAAGTAGATACTAACGATAACGACGACGATAATAGTAGCAGCGAGCGACTTAAGGCACTTAAGGAGAAACTTAGGGGCGCCGAGAGATACGTGTGAAGATATCGTCTTCGGATGCCTGTTATAAGGTAAGTTAGGCTGTATAAATAGTAGGTTATAGTATAAGTGCGTATCTAAGAGCGCGAGTATACTTCTAGTAGTCGAACTTAGTGCAAGTGAGACTATGATACTATTCTTAGATTAACTACTGAAGAGTAAAGGAAAGAAAAGATAACTAGGTACATAGTAGTAACCGTAGTTTAAATAGACCGTGACTTCTTTGTCGTCGACAACATTCTAGTGTCGACTCTTCCTTAGTCGATGGTCGTTGACCATCGACTTCCTTCGACTCTTTGTCTGTCGACTATCGTCGACCGTCGACTTCTGTCGACTTCCTTTCTATTGGCCGGCTGTCCGGTCGCGCCTCTTTGTCATTCTGCCGCGCGCGGCCGCCTTCCTATGTGACCTTAAGTGGCCATGGCGGCCCAGGCCGTCACACTTGCTTTACGATAGGCCTTTGGCTTACGACGTTCGGAACGCTTAGCATAAGCTATTATAAGACTAACACGCCTTCTAAGAAGACGTGCTTGTAATATAGCGGTATTTATAGATATTTTCAGGAGATTTATATCTATATAGCGCGTCTGCGCCGCGCTGCGCCTTTGGTAACCCTAACCCTAGGCGCTGGTAGACTTCTACCTTAGTTCCTTTCTTTATAATACCTCTAGTCTCTCCCTTCCCTTTCCTTATACTTTTCCCTCCCTACTAGCCTCTCTAACTATCTCTTTCTTTCCTATCTACCTTCCTTTATCTTCCTTTTCCTATTAGTTAGTTAGTTTCCCTTATATAAAGTATCTAAGAGGAGGAAGTAATCCGGGCAAGGATAGCCTAGCTAGAATAAATTAATATCTCTTGAAACCCTAAACCTTATATCCGTCCTAGGTCTATGCCCGTAGTTATGCTATCCTTAGTTATGTTCCTTCTGCATTCTGCCGTGATTCCCCGCCCTGCAGGCGCCTATCCTGGCCTGTGAAGGTTCAATCCGTAACATTGCGTTATGACTTGAGGGATATGTCCTAGTTGGTGCCCTGGCTGGTGTCCTTGGGAACCTAATAGGTATGCACCTAGGCGGAGCCTAAATAGGCGCACGGGTACCCGTGCGTATAAAATTTCACGGGACCCGTCCGGATTATATTAGTCCAGGAAGGCCGCAGCCCCCGAGCAGCAGCTGCCAGCTAGGGCGACCGGGTCATACCCCTAGAACTAATCGAGCATTTAATTGACGGCAAGTGCCCTGAACTCACGTAGCACTCCGAGCCCGCGTAGTACGACGATTTCCTAGTATAACGGCCTTCGGCTTCCTATTGCTCCCTGGCGATGTCCTAGTGCTAGACTGCGAGCCGATTCCGTATATCCGCATCGTAGTGCTGTAGAGCTGGTTCGGAATGCGGACGCTGTCGAAGCGGAACACGCCTATTTAGTATCTTATGTAGGATCATTCGTAAGCTAAATCCCTCTAACGTATGATGCTGCTGCTTCGAAAACTCGAGCGTATGAACGTGTCCTTGCACCCCTGCGTCCTCAACGGCATGCCTACTCCCAGCCTCCCGGCCGCTTGGGCAGGGCAGGGGTCTGCGCGACACAGCGAGCGCCGCAATAGTAGCAGGCACCATCCCTAGATTCTACGCGGGAGAAGACCATTAGGCATAAGATCAGCCTAAAAGTATGTAGCGATAGGGCGGTTTGAATCCTGCCAATCCTTCCAATCCTTCTATCAACCTGTGACTCGGGGCAAAGACCATTAGGCACAAGATCAGCCTATAAGTAGGTAGTGATGGGGCGGTTTGAATCCTGCCAATCCTTCCAATCCTTCTATCAACCTGTGACTCGGGACATGCGACTAAGATCTACCATGTGTTCTTTATATGGTAGCTAAGGCACACCTTTAGCTCTAAAAGCGGTAGGTTGCGGGGAGAGACTAGGCTCGGGTACTGGGGCGCTAGCTAATATGCCGTAGCCTATTAGATTTTGGATCGCCGAAGATCGTCGAGGATCGTCGTCGGCCAAGATGTAATATAATAACGCAAATATTTCTAATTTTAGAATCCTTATCGGGAATCCGGCTTGATTTAATAATTTGAGATAATGACGATGTACTGTTGTATAGCAATAGACGAAAAGGTATAAATATATAAGGGAAATCATCTACATAAAGCTTCTCATTCCCATCACAAACAACAACTACGTTCCAACAACTACACCTTAACAACTACATCTAAAACGCAACATACCAACCAATACACTCTATTATCATGAAGACCACGGCGGTCCTTATGCTCGGCGGCTTGGCTTTTGCTAACGCTATCCCAAATTCGCTGAAGGGCAGGGCCGAAAACCCTGGTGCGACGCCTGTTGACTACCCTAACTGTAAAGTTAAGGCCAACGACGGCAGGGACCTCGTGAGTCCTCTCTCTTACTATACTTTCTTCGAAGTTAGCTAAACCTTAGACTAGGGAGGCGTTAATACCGACGACCTCGCGGGGTACCTGGATGATTTGAGGGACCAAGGCCAGTGCGAAGTTGCGGCTGGTAAATGCAACCGAGTTACTTGCGGTAACATGTCTGCCGTCTATGTAGGCAGAGCACCAATCCCGCGTTTTATAACGAGTGCTGATAAGATGATGGCAGGTCTGCAATGATAATGACTATGACATTGCTCCTGGATGTAGCACTGTCGCGGATTATGTTGGAGATGTGAGTGCCTGATGATCTATGCTCTAGTACCTATGATACTAATAACGCTTCTAGCCTAACCATGCGACTGGCGACGGTGCCTACCACCTCACCCAATCCTGTCGTGCCGGTCTATATGGCGGCGTGGTCGCTGGTGAGCTTACGTTTGAGGAGGGCTGGAGAATTCAGATCGGCTATGGCAACTGTAACCACTCTCCTGATAGTAACGCCGATGAAGGCGCCAAGTCGCCATAGAGCCGACACTATGCAGTTTCTATAAGCAAACTTATCACGCTAGATACGGAGTGTAGGGCGGCTTGGTATAATAGAGCTTAGGAGATATATATACTATTATATACATTACGCTGAAATTATAGACGATGGCTAATAGTGCGAGATTCTTAGTAATTATTAGAGTTAGGCTTTAGCAGTATAAGGAAGTAGTATAGTGAACACTCTGTCGATATAACGGCGATAATCAGGCATAAGACAATATAACAGTAAGGGTCAATACAGGACAAAACTATTGCGCGCCCTCGTCCTGCCTCCGCCGCAGCTCTATCCCTTTCGAGTCTGCCTTCTGTAGCATCTAGGTCGCTAACCTCTGGTGTCTCTCCAAGTGAGATGCTCTGGCGGTGGCCCTCTGATCTGGCGTTAGGAATTCTATAGGATTTAGCCGTAGTGTAGTAGCCGGTCTAGACTATGTTAATCCAATGTCTAGCTTCTTAGGCGCTTAACCCGAGGCCCATGCCCTACAAGCCCGCGATATTTCAACGAGGATAGGCGTAGAGCTTCCAGTATCTCGGTGGTTCCCTGATCCGGCGTCCGGGAGGCCTATGTGACTTGTCTGAACGCGGCAGCGTGTCCGAGCTATACTAGTCTAATGCGTCTAATGCCTCTAATTTTAGGGGCGCACTAAGCCACGGTGATAGCTGACGCCCCTACAAAGGCTGGTGATATCTCGACGGGGATGGGCATAGAGCCCCCGGAATCGCGGTGGTTCTCTGATCAGACTATATGTAGGCTGGTGGACCGAGCTTAGCGTAGAAGCCGGTCTGAACTATATTAGTCCGACTCGAATGTCCAGCCGTCGGGGGGTGTTCAACAATGCGCACGATGAGTAGAGATCGGCGTCGTGTTAGACGTGGTCGCCATGGTCGGTTCGATGTGGTTCGGGAGAGGGGTAGGAGAGGAAGGAGAGGAGTAGGAGAAGAAGGAGGAAGTAGGCAAGGAAGTAGGGGGAACGCCCCTATTTATAACCTCACCACGTTAGGACCAACGGACTAACAGGGCGAGGGCGGCAGCGCGGCGGCCGGCTCAGTACCCTGTCGGGACTAAAGACGTTCCCTGTTGGTTTCCCGCGATTAGGGACAAATCCTTGGCTAAGATCGCAAGTGCTCTGCTCTCCTCTAAAGGGGTTCATCCTAGCTTTACCTGTATGAGTCTGAAATCCATGCTATCGACCTTTACGTACCTTATCGCTAAGCGAGAGCATTGCGTCGCGGTCCTATCGCAGATTTGTAATTCACGTTCATATCGAGGACAGGTTAAACCGCTAAAAAGGTCGTAGTTAGATAACATAAACGCGCGCTGTTTGTGACGTAGAAACCTGCTCTATATGTCTTCTCCCTGTCCTTCTTTCTTATCTTCTTCCGCTCAACCAGGGACCCTCCTATCCTCCCCTCCCCTCTTGCCGTTTGCCTCTCCCCTCCCCCTTATATTATCTTCTTCGTCCTGGAATTATAGACGACGGCTCCGCACTTCACATATCTGAACGTTTCTCAGGCAGCCACATCACTCGTAGTAGCCTTCGTAGCCTGATATGGAAATGGTTGCTGAGACTTTGTAATGTATAGGAAGAGAAATTAGATATAGAACGGAGTGAGAGGGGCAGTGCTGGGTAGGATAATACTATGATAGAAGGGACACTGATAGGTATATATATCCTACCACGCACATCATATGTTGGTAGACCGACGTTACTATAAAGCGCTGCATATACGTAATACCCCTACACCGCTATCGCTACGTAGGGAAGACCCCTTTAGAGGGGGGTAATATTTTAGGCTAGTGCCTGGACTTAGGATTGCTGGCATATTGGCTGGAAGATTAGGGCTTACTTAGTTATTATATATAGGCCGCGTATGGAAGGAGATACTTTAGCGTAGCGTAGCCGCACCGCCTACGGCCCGTTCTCTCATGTTTTCTTTCTATCTTGGGATAACCTCTATAATATAGCCCTGTCAACTGAACGAAGCTAACGGCCCGCCGCAATAATAGTAGTCTATTATAGGTTTTTATAAAGGAATAATAAAGAGCTTAAGATATATTATAGCTTACTATAAGTTTTTTTTAAAATTAGGGTTAGAAATATATCTATCTTAAGCTAAAGAGAAAAGAAGAAAAGAACTATAGTCGCGGAGGCCCTATGCTTCGTGCTTAGGGTTTGTATGTTAAGAGTAATAAGTGTCGATGTTCTGCTATAAGTCTAGCTAGGCGTTACGCCTAGTGTTACTGCCGGGCATTAGCCTATAATAGATACTTCTATACTAACTTATAAAGCACTGCCTCACGTTAACCTACTTACTATTTTAATAGGCACTAAGAGTAAAATTACTATATAGATCTTTATAAAGGTAGCCTTCATAAGATAAATTAACATCTCTAAAACCCGTATACGATTATATAAACCGAAAAGCATAAATATCGCAAATAAGGTTTATATCGTAAATAAGGTTTATAGCTATTAGGCATAGACTAGTACTAATGCATATAGTCGAACGTGTTCCATAGCTGGGCGAGGTCGACTCTACGGGGATCGCCCCCTTCGCGCTCTAGGTTCCCGTCGTCAAATAGCGACTCAGACATCCCAAACCCATTCTCAGTATCCATCGCAGTGAAAATGTTATTCAACTCGAGGGTTATCTGGCTCCCGTTCATGGGGAACATCGAGACGTCGTTCCGTAAGGTGCTCGTACCAGTGTTGAGATAGGCGTCTCCTTCCGTAAGGGCCTCCACGCCGTGGGCGATCCTATTCGAGGTCGAGTTTGGCGGACTCATCAGGCTGTTGTTCTGGTTCTGGGGAGCGCCTTGGCCATTCGCATTGATGAAAAGATTGTTAGCACTCCGGATATTGCCAGCGTCACTCCGCTGGTTGCCGGTAAGGCCAAGCGTAAAGCCTGCCTGACGCAGCCCTCGAATTATCTTCCAAAGCCTCTTAGAGACGTAAGACTTCTCACTCAATCCACGTACTAGATCGAGCGCCATATGGAACTCGTCACGGACTACCGACCGGTATACAGCTGGGGCTAGTGCAACGGCAAGGAAGATGATTCCTAGGGCCGAGACTAAAAAGTGATTAAAGCACATCTGCTGCGTTTGGTAAATGTCGGTGGTCTTGTTAAGATGGTCCAGCTTCTGGATACAATCTTTCGCAATCTCCACTACTATGCGGACTGTTCAAGTATCAGAGATTCTGCTTCGTCAGGTACTCTGGTTAGTGCGGACTTACCCTGGGAGCTGTGTGAATGGAAAAGGGCGGGCGAGTGTAGCACTCTTTGATATAGAAGGGTCTTCATCTGGCGCGCCCGCAAGTAGAGCAGTAGCCTTAGTCGACGTATGCCACGGGAGTTGTCCTGTAACGCTAGCGCCCCTGCTTCGTCTAACAGTTTTAGATTCTCTGGTAGTTCGTCGTACCAGCGGTCAAGACGGTAGTGTAGAAAGTCTAGCTCGTCCTTTGGTGGCTCTGCACCGCCGCTGCTAGAGTTGGATAGAGCGAGCCATATTTTCGCGCTAATCCGACCGAGGAGAACCATGGCCTGGAGGTAGGGGACTTCATCGTCCTTTCATGCGTGTTAGTATTGTCAACATGGAAAGTCTGCATTTGTCCCCGCGCTTACCGGCATAGGCATATTGGCGTCGATATCGTTGGGCTGGAATACGAAGGACAGGCCTACACCAAACGCCCAGCGCCGGTCAAGCGTATGTATGCACCAGAAGAGTCTGATCAGCATCTTATTCTCCAGTGACCTCTCTGGCGGGCCTTTAAAAGTTGCCGACTGGTGCAGTCCAAGCTCAAGGCACCATCTTGCGGGGATTCCAATTAGCCTCCAAGCCTAGAAGCGGTCAGCCGATGCTACGTAAAAAGATATTAAGTTCATTATCGTATACCTGTAAGTCATCCCCGCTTAGAAACTCGTGGATGGCCTGGTCCAAAAGCCCCCCGTCAGCGTTCGTAAATACGTGCAAGTTGGTTAAGCGTTACTTACCAGGAGTGTATACAGGGCGATGCACTTCACGGAGGTTGGCTCCCAAAGTTTGCGGAGTGCCGCTTCCCGCGCCTTCACAAATAGCTCCTTGCCTAACTTACTAGACCCACTCGTCTCGATGGTCAAGGCCGTGGAAAACGCCATCCGCAGAATGTTCAGGTCATTGGTTTCAATAATAGCGGGTCCCGGGACGGTGGATGCTGGAAAGCCGTTGTTAACCCCGATTTCCATAGCATCGTATAGCTTGATAGTCTTTTCGGTTAGCTCGTCGAGAATCAGAAACGGGTACGAAATTCCGATTTCCTCCTCATAAACGTATATCAGGCGTAGGGCCTCCTGTTTGTCGATGAGCCAGAGCGGATCTACGGCGGAGCTGGACACCTCCGCGATACTTGATGTAGCTGGAGAGCCTGGACGCGAGTTGTTCGCAGTCCTCACAGCATCAGGGGCGTCTGTTGTCTCCATATCTCCCGCCTGCTCCTGTAAGTGCCTTCGAGCGAGCGACAGGTTGAAGGTGTAGTTCACCGATGGTTGGCGGGTTTCGTCACCGGGGGAGCTTTCAAAAGATAAAGAGGTCGGCGGGCCGGTGTATCCGTCAACCGCGTTGGACTGGCCACCGGCACCGTTTTGCGTTGTGAACCTGGCGACTGTCTGATCCGTGGGACGCGGTTGCTGTGACTGAGCCGCTCCGTTATTTGGACTAGCAGCTGCAGCATTCGGTGTGGTTTTTTGTTGGCGCAATTGGTTGAGGTCTCCTTGCAATGAGGCAACTTCGTTTCTGAGGGATTCGATGACCTGCGGCAGGCTTGAGAAGCGAAGTGTGTCCCAGTTAGAGAGAACCTAGAGAACAGTGAATCGGTGGGATAGGGATGAACATACCTGGTCGGATCGGAAGACGTGGAGGCCGACGTGCCACGAATCGGGGACTGGGGGTAATGACAATGTAGAGAATGATAAACGCAATGTTCGCATGGGTGCTGGCCGTTGCATTTACTCTTGCGTCTCTTGCATTCGTTGCTGAAAGTCCACACATGATTAGCCAGGAACCATTGATATCAATTATAGACGGCACGGTCACTATAGCAAACAGGTCATCAAAAAAACGTCGCTGGAAGGGCAATTGTGATGAAGCTATTGGTAACGGCGGGTGCAATCAAGTGGCATAGTAGGCGCACTTACCATGCCTTGGAGATGTACTTCCCTCTTTTAGCCCGGGGCCTCCTCCGAGCGAGGGCACTATTCGACGGCTGAAACGCTGCGGGCGACATTGGGCCGGGAGGATCTGCCTCCGGCGGAGGCAGTGATTCCTGCATCTTGGGGGGAGGGAAGGGCTCCCGGGGCAAGCGTAGCGCACAAATCGTACGATTGTCCGGGGAATGCGCCTGCGGAAAGGGTGGACGTTATAGCGGAAGGCGGTAGGTTGCGGACGGAAATCAGGAAAGGGTAACCGAGGTATTGAGCTTCTGAGCCCTCATTTCTCCGCTTCCAACGGCGGAATAAATAGGTAACGGTTGCCACTCCACGCTAACCCGGTCGGGGGATGAGAATGCGGGGAGACGTCTATGGGAGCTCGCCACCCTCCTGAAAGTGGGCCTTGCCAGAGTCCGGGGTTCATGGTGCTGAGCCCGGGGCTGGCTGCACCCTCTCACAGTGTGAAATGCGTCCGGAGCATACCACATAGCACCTATCCATGATTGAGATTCAATTACGGTTGATGGGAAAAACTATAACATTGAAGGCAGTCGTACTGGTTGGCTGTACTATTTTCACACACATCATGCGTATCTCGCACACATGCTTGGAAGCCCAGGTTAACCTCGAGGACATTACGGCATAGTCATAACAATCCTTCCGGCAACCTTCCCATTCTCGAGTCGCCTTGCCGTTGCGTCCACATCCACAAAGGGGACGACCTCTATCAGTGGCTCGATCTCTCCCCTCGCCGCTAGCTGAAACAATTCCTGCATTTCGTCCTTGGACCCAACGGCGCTACCTACAAGTCGAAGACCTGGTGGACCGTGTTAGTCTTGAACATGTCCTGGCCATAAGGGGATAGTTGTTACTGCTTCCATACCTCTACGCACCATATCCAGGGGCGAGATGGGGAGACTGTCAGGGGCAATCCCAATACAAACAATTGTACCAGCGTTCCGAACGCAGTCTGCGGCCTGTTTATAGGCGAGGATGGAGCCAGCTGTACATATCACGGCATCAACCCCGAGACCCGTGAGCGTTCGTACCTCCCGTACCACCTGTTTACAGTCATTGTGAGCAAAATATACGACAAACTTAAATTGTCTTATAACAAAACCGATGATAATTACTCACGTCGTCCTTTTTGAAGTCCAGGAAGTGGGAAGCCCCGAACCGGAAACACACATCTCGTTTGTCCTCTCCGCTGCGACGATGAGTTAGCCGTATATACTGTTCATCACCGCGATATGCTAAGACCTGCTGTGGTTATCAACGTACGTATCAACGGCAATCACTCGATACCCTCGGGCTTTCGCTACCTGTATGCCTCTGCGTTTAGGAGTTAGCCATCAGGTTAATATTGGCACGTCTCCGTTGCACACGAACAAGTGACCAAGTCCTCCTCCTGCCCCGGGAAGTAGGAGCCAAGCGTTTGACGGTAGGTTTGCCTTCGCGATTGCAGAGTACATTGTGATCCCCGCTTCAGTAGACAATCCGGCACGTTAGCCTCAAAATATATGAACGGGGTTCCCTACAACACTTACCACAGACAAGGGGCGTTGCCATTTCTGCTCGTAGGTTATCCGGCAGGGGATGCACGAACCTGGCATCCACAGCTATATATTCTACCGCTTAGTGTTTAGCTAAGGCAATCGTCAAGCAAAAGTCCTAATCATGCCATTTAACTTACGCTGGAATGTTCCAGCCAGATCCTGATACGCGGAAGACGTTAGTTGGAAACTGGTCAAAATAAGGAGTTAAAGCTTACTTACTCTCCCAAGATTGGCCTGCTTCGGACATGACGTGTAGTCCACATCGCACACGGCACATTCGAGACAGGCGCTGCTTAACCACCTGGGCTCTGTTTGTTAGATTTCATACACCGATGGCGACTGGCATCCAGGTGAGTGGCCTTCCTTACCCTAGGCCTACTCTCTTAGAAAGAAGATGTGAAGAGGCATCTGAGCCGGCTTTCCTTCTATGTGAGCCAGGGAGCACATACGAGCCAGAGCTAGTAATGATCGCGCGAAGAATACTACCTTTGACAACGGCCCCGACGCCCTCGTGTCCCACAATTTCACTTATTAGTGGTAGTTGCCCATACACGCGATTCAGGTCTGAGTGGCTGCAAGACCGTCAGAGCTTATTCGTTGTCCGTGAAGAGACACGCAAGGTCAAGATACCATAACCCTGCAACCTGCAACTTGACCAAGACCTGGTCACTTGTCAGGGAAGGAACTTCCTGTCCGTGCTCCAACACGAAGCGCGCGTCTGGCCCGGGGTTGCGGACGCGGGCGAGCGTCTGAGTTGATGGGATCTCGGCAGCATTCGACATTGCGGGTAAGTATCTGATGCTTGGTACCGTGCGAATTAAACAAATCGAGTTGTGGTTGCGGTCCTAACCATGTTGGCTTGACTATCAGACAATGGAAAAGGTCTCCCACAGGCATTGTTATTGTACGTAATCCTATGCATGCTTAGTGTGCTTTCTGAATGTAACCTGTTTGATGATAACGGGAGATTCCGCTGTCGTTTCCGTTACGGAACGGGATCCGGGATTTCCGACGAGAAGGGCGCTCTCCAGTTTCCCCACCCTGCCACCAAATATGCGGGGGGTCGCGGCGGGGAATTATAGGACCTGAGCCAGGGTCGTTGGCCGGCTCAGCGAGAGGCACCCGAGACTTTGTAGTATCATGTTTCCCCATTTCTGATTGCTCGATGTATAATATCCCTAGGAAAGACGTCCCTTTCTCAGCGGCAAGATTCAAGCTCTCGTCAAATTCTTTTAGAGTTCACAGTCATGCGGGACTTTACCATCACAATGAAGTAGTAGAAGAGCATAGAATAATGAAACGGTAATTTTGGATTTGTATGTAGCAGAATCTTGATCATGAGGCGCCCTGCCCTGTCCTCTTGAGGGTATTGATGGTATCGACAATAGTCTCGAGTAACCCGCGATACTGGATTCCCAGGATCTCCCTCGACTGCGTGGTATCGATGTCAAAAATATCAGCCGGCTCGTCGCTCTCCAACACCTCTGGAACCTTGTCCTTCAACTCTGGAAACTCTGTAATCGCCACCTTGGCAATCTCCGCATTGCTCATCTTACCCTGACACACCAAGAACCTCTTCCCCGCAGCCTCGGGCCACACTATCGCCCTGATGTGCGCCAGCGCCACATCCCTGACGTCAACCCAGTGCCAAGAGGCTGAGTGCGGCAGTTTGCTCCGCCATTTTCCGTGCATCAAATCCCACACACGCTGGTTGGAGGTGTTGATCATGTCCAGCGACTCGAGCCAGGGCGCCACGGGCCCGAGGATCAAAGGCGCGTTGATGGTGGTGATAGTAAAGCTTGGCTTTTCGGACGCCACAAAGTCCCATGCCGCGCGTTCGGCAAACGTCTTACTCGCGCGGTAGGCTTGGACTCCGCTCTCCTTCGCCTCGTCCATTGTGATTGGATTCCAATGCTGCTCTGTGTATACTGGCGGGTGGGACCTGTGGTGTATCATGGCTGAGAAGGACGAGGTGATGACCACCCGACGAACCGAGGGAGCGTGCGCCTTGGCGGCCTTCAACACCCCTAGAGTGCCGTTGACCGCGGGGTTGATGAGGTCGCGCTGGATGTCCTCGGCGTTATAGTGAAAGGGGCTGGCGACGTGCACGATGGCGTCGAAGGGTCTCATCCGCATAGTGTCGTCGAATGTACCATCCTCTGAAATGTCACGGACGATGGTGTACGCCAGCTGGCCTCGAGGAAGATGAGGATGGGCTCTGAGGAGACCCTTTCCCTTCGCATCGCTGCGAACTGTAGCAACAACCTCATGGCTTAAATTGACAATAGAAGCTCACGGTTAGAATAGTAACCAGGCGTACGCTCAAAAGTAGTAACTATCATGGGCAAACATACTTTTCTTTCAGTAACAGGTCCAAACAGTGGGACCCTAGAAACCCGCTGCCGCCCGTAAGTAGGATCTTCATCTTCCTGCTCTTTGTCCAGCAATTTTGTTGGAACCGCGGGTCTCTAAAAACTCGTCGAAGTGCGAAGGCTGATAGGCATTGTAAAATGGGCTGGATACGGAGTTAGGAATAAGTGCGGAACTTGATATGTGAATCGGGCCTTTCTGGGAAGGCGGGAAGAGGTTCCGCTTTAATAGTGTTTATTCCGGCAGCAAGGTGCAGGTGGAATGTGCGCGAAAACAGATCCTTGCTGCAAGGTATTAAGTATTTTACGAATCCCCGGTAATATCCCCCTTGGGAGCGGGAAGCTCGCGGCATCTATTCATTTGTAACTAAGACTTTTTTTCAAAGATTAATAAAACACCTGTCCCGCCTTGTTCTAATACTTCTTTCCCCTCCACGGCAGCCTCGTGAAGCACGCGCTCAATCTCCCTCCTCGTAGCCCTAACTGTCAGTGCTAACTGCCTCAACATGAACCTCGCGCCACCGAGTAACTTGGCTCATTGTCCCCAGAGCCTTCTCAACCCTGTTAAGGTCTAGCTGCTGTCTATCAGCGAAGGGATTATCTTCGGGCTTGGATGTAATGTCCGTAGCATTCCACTCCCTCCTTAGTAACGTTGACTCGTCGAACTCGAACCATGAGCCCCCTGGCACGGTCTAGAGAAGGTGAAGACTCGCGCAGATATTGCTGGCAAGCCTATTTCCCTCCCTCGTGTAGTCCTCGAGTCGCTTCTTGAGCCAATCGATGGCGGCCTGTATGGCGGCGGCGTTGGGCATGGACGGGTGGGCGCGCGGGTCGCCTCGGCACTATAGAGCTACGCTGCCGCCAGGCTTTAGAGTCTTCGCCGATTGTTCCCAAAAATGGCTGGCATGTCAAACCAGTGCGCTACGGTGGCGGCGGTTATGAGGTCGACAGTGCCGTCTAGGACGGGCGGCGAGAGGTTTGAACCGAGGTCTTCGCCTGTCGAAATGTCGAAGCGGATGGGCTCCGTGGACGAGGAGCCGCCAAAGGACCGGGCCGTGGCGATCATTGCTTCGGATGGATCAAGTCCGATGGCGTGCGTGAAGCGCGGAGCCAGGTACGCACGACACTCCCAGGTCCGCATCCCATATCGAGGATGGTGTCCAGATGGCCGCCAGTGGACGTGTGGTGGTTAATTACATATTGGTATAGGGTTGGCTGTAGGCGCGACGAAATTCCGCGTAGGTTTTGCCTTGTTCGCTGGTGTAGGAGCGAAAGGTGACATCCCGGCAGATGTGGCTGCCGAACCTGGTTCCGATCGGAAGGTTTTATATTGATAGGTCCGTCGTAACTTCCAAGGAAAACGAAAGATTGTAGTGAGTAAAGACGGAGGAAGAGAAACAAGCTGCGGGGCCCATCACGGAATCCCGGCGGATTTCGCGTCGACATCGGTGGTCTCCGTTGTAGGCCGGCTTGGCCGATAATAATAGTACCAACTTCATGTATTGCATCATGCTATGACAGATGAACCATAGATATCGCCTAACACCGAAAAGATGAAGCTAGATTGATTTATTTCTATCTGCAGTTGTTCTCACCTAGGTTCCACGTTTTTCCCCACTTACACCAGCAGTCCCCTCATGAAGCCGCCAACGACACCGCCTCCAACGCCTCCCTTAAAACCGGCTCATTCCTCGGCCTAAATTTGACGCGAAAATCCTTCGGTGTGCTGACAAGGTTTGTCAAGTCCGACACGCCAGTCAGCGGGTCCGTGTCAACAGTGCCAACCGGGAGGACCTCAAAGGCGGAGAGCATGCGGACGAAGGTCAGGTACAACTCTCGATACGCTAGCATGGAGCCGGCACACATCCTGTAGCCCATGCCAAAGGTGAATATCGGGTTGTTTGGGTGCTCGAGCCAGCGCTCCGGACGGAAGACGTCTGGATCGTCCCAGAGCTCGTCATCCATATTACATGCCCAGGAGTTCAAGAAGACCATCGTTCCTTTTGGGATGACGTTCCCTTCGTACACGAACTCCTTATTGGTGGCGCGAGGAAGGGAGAGACGGAGTACGGTGAAGTATCTGTCCGAAAGTTAAAACATCAGCATATGAATTTACAGAAGGAGACGGGTACTCTGCTCCTACCTGAGGCATTCACGGACAAGGGACCGGACATAACCGACACCTTGATCATCATACGCATCGCAGAGCGGGTTGCCTTCTCCAAACTGTTCTCGGATGGCTTGAACAGCCTTCTCCTGGATCTCGGGGTGACCGGCAAGGTAAGCAATTGACCAGGATGTAACAGCAGTAAAAGTCTCGAAACCACCCGAGAGCATGGTGAGGCTAATGGACATGAGCTCAACATCGTTCAGCTTAGCCTCCTTATCCAACATGACGTTGGCCTGGATGCAGGGTTTGTGCGTCCCTTTCTGGACCTTCTCCTCGAGCTCGCGGTTGAGCTTTCCCAGGTACCTATCTCGGCGCTGGCGGTACTCGGCTGCCTTCTTCTGACCCGTGGAGAAGGGGTTTAGTCGTAGGAGAGGGACGTAGTCCTGGAGATTATCTGTCGTGCTTCTGAAACGGCTGATCTCTACCTCTACGTGCGTGATCTCACGGAAGAGGTCGTTGTCGTGGTTGTCCATCCGAACACCCCAATTAAGGGTCAAAGCTAGCGACAGGCTCAGTCTCTGAACGAGGGGCACAGGGTCAACCCCTTCTTCGCCAGCCTTCCCGTGATGGAGGGCCGCAGAGACAAAATCTCTAGTCTCGAGATCGAGGCTGGGGATATAAGTCTCGACGGACGGACGGTTGAGGGCTGAGGCTGCGCCCTTCCTTCGCCGCTTAAGTGACTCATTGTAGGGAGCCGTGCCGATGGTTGTCCCAGCGGTGTTAGAAACAAGCTAACTTGATGTTTAGCGTCACCGAAAACACCTGGACGGTAAAACCCAATTTACCATACCTTGTGGAAAGTATAGAGTTCCGGTCGCGAAGCGGTGGCTCCGCTATGAGTCCCTAGGATCGTCCTCGCCGCAGCGGCATTGTTGACCAACAAAACGGGGATATTTCCCATCTGAACCTGATACACTGGGCCATACGTCTTTGCCCACTCCCGATACTTTTGCGCCGCGTTGGACCGTATCTGGTGAAGATTCCCCACCACGGGCAGCCGACTGGGGCCAGGGAGGCCTGGAATGCGCGCCTTAAAACTGACGATCTCGTTGATAACGACATAGGAAATAAATGATCCGATTAAGACGGCTGCGCCAAAGTATCCTGGGCGACCTTTGGCCACTGAGACCGCAGAGGCCGCGAGTTCGGTGAAGAGCATGTCGGCAGAATCCAGAGGTAAGTAGAGACGACTTCGGTGATAGCTAGATACAGGCGCATTGGTACATGTAGTCTCTAGACGAAGGCCAGGCTTCTAGCGCAGAAACCGAACCCTATAAGAAACCCAAATCTGGCTGTCTAAGTCGGCCAGCCTATCGGAATCCACGGTTGGGGTTGTCTGTCACGCTCCACACGGAATTTCAGGAAATTGTTTCCGTTGAAGGCGACGGAATTCGCGGAACCAATCATAGCCGTGCATAATGAGTTCCTTGGCGTAGTCTCCGGCCATGACATTGCCCTTACATGGCCATTAATATTATTGTGCTAAGTGCTCAGTATACCAAGTAGGTGCCTGTTTTAGAGCTCTATCACCTGCAGCACAGTACCAATCTTAGTCGAATCACAGCGCCCCAAAATAATCGCCCATGATGTCTACAAGTGCGAGTTCATTCAAGTACAACAGCGGCTTCGGCTCGCAACAGGAGTAATACAAGCCTCTCCCGTGCTACTTTCAAAAGTCCCTATAATGACCGACTGTGTAGGACAGAAGCGATCCCGGGTGCCCTGCCACAGGGCCAAAACTCCCCCCAGAAGCCTCCTTACGGCCTTTACGCCGAAAAGCTCTCGGGCACGGCCTTCACGGCCCCACGTCACTCAAATCAGCAGTCATGGCTCTACCGTATACTGCCATCAGTCTCCCATTCTACCTACCAAAGGCTTGAAGACGCGCCCAACTACCTCTCGACGGAGACTCTGGAAGCGATTCCCAACCAACTGCGCTGGGATCCGTTCGATCTAGGTGAAAGCGTCGACTGGGTTCGAGGTCTGCGCCTTATAGCCGGTTCGGGGTGTCCAGCCTCTAAGAGCGGGTTAGGAATTCTCATGTACCAGGCGGGGAAGTCCATGGGCAACGACGCGTTCTACTCCGCTGACGGCGACTTTCTGATTGTTCCGCAGACTGGGGACCTGGAAATACACACAGAGTTCGGCAAAATTTATGTGAAGCCAGGGGAGATTGTTGTCATCCCCCGTGGCATTCGGTAGGCTCAAGTCTTGCTGCCAAAACAGCGTGGAACGCGCCAGAGCACTAACACCAAACAGTTATCGGGTCCTCCTGCCTAGCGGGCCCGCGAAGGGGTACATCTGTGAGCTATACCAGGGGCATTACCAACTTCCTGAGCTGGGACCCATCGGTTCGAACGGTCTAGCGAACGCACGAGATTTCAAGATTCCCACTGCTTGCTTCGAGGAAGACGACGGCACCGTGGAATTCAAGATCCACTCCAAGTTCAACAACAACCTCTTCGTAGCCCGCCAAAACCACACGCCCTTTGATGTCGTGGCCTGGCATGGTAACTACTACCCCTACAAGTATGACCTTGCGCTGTTCAACACCATCGGTTCCATTTCGTATGACCACCCTGACCCCTCCATCTTCACCGTCCTCACGGGCCCCTCGCATGAGACGGGCACAGCCATCGTCGACTTTGTCATCTTCCCTCCGCGGTGGCTCGTTCAGGAGAAGACCTTCCGGCCTCCGTGGTACCACCGCAACACCATGTCCGAGTTCATGGGTCTTATAACGGGCGACTATGACGCAAAGGAAGGGGGTGGCTTCAGGCCAGGCGGCGCGAGTCTACATAATACCATGAGTGCTCACGGCCCGGATGAGGTAACGCACGGAAAGGCGAGCAACGCGGACTTGAGACCTCAGAAAGTCGGCGGCCGAAGCATGGCTTTCATGTTCGAGAGGTGTGTGCTCCACTCTCCTAGTCTGCGCGAAGCTCTGCTTATGTTGCTAACATCTTTGTATTAGTTGTCTGATGTTAGGTGTGTCAGAGTGGGGGCTTAAAACCTGCTAGAGGGTTCAGGGTGATTACAGCACCGAGAGCTGGAGTGGCTTGAAGAAGCAGTTTGTTCGCCCGTGAAGATGCGGACATTGCCTTGTACTTCTATTATTTCTTCTGGCGTCTCAAGAGTATTGGTTCCCTTCCAGATTATCCCTCTACGCTTATCCAGGCATCTAGGATTCTTTGAAACCATATTGCTCTAGGAACTGAGATGGAACAACACCTGTCAGAACTAGACAGGATTTTGAGTGCCTGCCAACGCAGGGCGTCACATGTGTCGTAATTTCTATGGGAACCTCAGCTACCCGCCGACATCGCAGACCCCGAAGATCGCACTAGGAAACGAGACGTTGGTTTTCCCCTAATTACATAGAAATAGGCAATACACACATATCAATCTATCGACATTCTAACAATACCAGCCTTCTAAAACCTACCTTTCCTCTTGACCTTCTGTGACGTCTTGTGTGAATATTCGAGCAAAACTTCAGCATAACACGGAGATGAATATTAATTCCGGGTTATCCGAGATATGTCTAAACGACCAAGAAAACAATTGGGGCCAAATTCCTTCACCGCCAGCAAGACACTAGAGGATACATCCAGGCAGGACCGGCACACATAACTAGGTCAATGCCACAATTCACGTATGGGAAACCCCGGTCGGGGTGCTCGCGATGCAAAGGCGGTGTGTCAAGGTCGGAAAAGCCTCAAATACCCCACTGCTTCGTGTTAATGCCCTTCTTCCCCTATAACTTCAAGCTAATCAGCAGACGTAGTAGTGTGAGGAAAGCCGCCCGTGTGCAGCCTGTGCTAACCATGGGGTCGCTTGCAGTCTCATGTCGGAGGCGACTTTATCTCAGCGCCGCTCGCCTTCCCACGATCATCAGGTGTCAGCAAATTGGATGTTCATTGCAGCAAGCCGCCGGTTCTTTTGCCCCGACTTCCAGGGGCAACCTCCCCGGCTACTAGGAGTCAAAAGGATCCAAACGCTTCTACCCCAGCAGGCACATATCACTCCTCGATATGTCATCCATATTCGGACGTCAAAAAGGGAGCCCACATATTCAGGAGCCCAAATCAACCCCGACCAACACCCCCAGTACTCCGTTGTCGTGCTCCAACAACAAATCGAGGCCACCGGCGGACTAAGAACTCACTTGGCCACTTGACACCTGAAAACTCGGAGGCATATTTTGCCGCCGCGTCCTTTCTCACCTTCGGTGCATTTGACCGACTATCCCTCGGGCCTGGTGCTAGAGACAACGCCCCATAGCCCTCGTTGAAAGATCTCATCGAGGTCTTTACCTTTATCCGCGGAATGAACGTCGTCTTGCAAGAATCCGAGAACATCACACAACGTGGCTGCCTTTTAGATCTTTTCGAGTTACCTGCGGATATAGAGCCCGTGTTATCTCCCGAAGAGATGTGCGAGAACCTTCGGGATTTAAATGCGCGCAGGAATGAACCTGATCACGCACCTGACCACGCTCAGGTGACACAATCACCTTCCAGCCCGCGGGCAATAGTTGGACCTGGGGCAGGAACGACCCTGATGCCCCTTTTCCGCTGGCATGAGTCGTTTGGAAGTTGTCAATCCCTTTATTTCCTGACGAAGCTGCCTAGACTACCTCCAAGAACTCTGAGGCGGACTTCATTTACTACCGCGTTCACCAATGGTACGACCAGCTACCCGCGGGCCTGATGATACAGTCCAACAAAGGGACGGCTTCCTGCTAGGAGACGATGGCCTCATACGCCCTATGGGTGTACACCTTGACGCGAGAGCGCAGAACTTGCGAATCGCACTGCTCTAGAGGGTTATACATGCAGCGCAGAATCAGCGCTGGGAGGCTCACGTGTGGAAAATGTGCGAGATCGCCCGGGATATGATTCAGAGGCTACACCATCTGGATGAATCCACACGCATTTATCAGAAGCACCACATGCGTCTCGGCCACTCCGTTGTTTGAATACTGACCATAATTTTCATCCTCATGGCCTACTGTCCGTCCGCGTATCGGCAGGCGACCTGGGCCGAATTCGACATGGTCCTTGATTTGGCGCGTGGGTTCGACACGATTTCCACGTGTGCAAGGGTTTCCGCACTATGATTGGGTAGTTGTGGGGCCAAACATCCTCCCGCCTCATTGTCCTCTCGTCTGCACAATAAAGAGAAGCCGGGTTTGTCATCGCAAGCTTCAGAGCGGCTCGGGCCTCCAGGGCATGGCGTTCCCAGGGTTGACTACCTCACTCCTCATGTCACAACGCGCCCATCAAGGAAGTTGGTTTGAGGGAAGGAGACACTTGCTCGTTGAGTAAGTCGCCGTTGCTCCCACGCTTGCCCAACCAACCTTCTACCCTTGGATCTTCCTTGACTATTGTGTAGTAAGGTAATAAGGCCCCTCTTTTCATATCACGCTCGTGGATAGGAACAAACCTCACCGTTTACTCTGAGTAGACTTGCCATATTTAGATTGCCCCTGCTGCATATGATCAATTTCGTTTTACTAAAGATACTCATCTTACTTTGTGTCGGGTTTCCCTTCCTTATCTAATTGCACAAAATAAGTATCAAGACCCTGCTTCCTCCGTTACCGAATCTCCATCATCACTGTTGACTACTGCTTCCTCCGTTCCCCCTGCATCGTCTTCGCCGTCGTCGGGGAACCTCACGAGTATCCTCGTCGAGGAGCCAACTCCTGGCAGTTGCAAACGTCGTGATATACCGTTTGGCTATCCTCTTATCTTCAGATTGATTTTTGCAGTACACCAGCTCCTCTTTTAGCTGATCCGCGGTCAACATGAAACTGTGCAACGCGGCATCCAGTTCGTTCCAAGTCGTGCCATGACAAAGCAGAACTCAAGATCTTTACCAAAGAACCGGAGTCCCTCTAAGAGTACCGACCTCGCGGCCTCCAGGGCCACAAACATGATGTTCAGACGATATGGTTTGCCGCCTCCGTCAAGGTCGACCCTGCTGGCAGTCACTAACAGCGTGGTATAGCCTGTGACAACCTTGCCCGCGCCGCATTCCGCAAAATGCGCTTTGCTGATAGATTCTGCGACTCTCACGAATAAATTCAGCGCGATGAGCCTCTCCCTAACGGTAATCTTAAAACTGGGCGCCTAGGCAACATACTCACTAGGGCCTAGGAAGGGTAAGCCGCGAGCGGCTACTCAGCGACAATTTGACGATATTGAACTCGGAAGTCCGGGGCTCCTCAATTTATAACAGTGCCGTACCAGTCCGTCTTCCCAAAGTTAGCCATCACATTCTCGACACCGACAATTGCTACACCGAAAACAGGAGCCCCAAGGCTTGCCAGGACATGGCTCGCCCCTTCCTTTGATTCTGCCTCTGACTCCGACACTAACTAAAAGAGCGCCCCCGCGCTGCTACCGTCCATCGCATCGCCCTCTTCGATCACCCTCTCGAACGCCTGGAGGGGATCATCCAAATATTCATACGGATGTATCTGCGTCTCCTGGCACGTTCCTCGCGCGAAATTTAACAACTCCAACATGTCATCTTCCGCTATGGGAGTTGTGTCTGCAATTCCCATACCTGTCCGCCGATCCCTCAATGCCTCTCCAAGGTTGGTAGTACAGTCACGCGACAGCCAGATGTGCTTTTTGCTCTCATATTACTTCTCCGCAGCCGCCAGGTCTTCATCGCCTCTCTCCTCCGCCCGAGAATAGAAAGCCTCCTTATTACGAAGCAACTTTGCCTGTGAAAATATTGACCTAGCCCGTGAAGACATTAACCTAGGTTGTGAGGATGCCCCTCCAGGGGCCAAGGCCACCCGCCCCCCACCGGAGCGTCAACACCCTCGACTCCCTTTTCCTCCCTACTCCCAGTCGCTACTCTGGTTATGCTTTCCACCCCCGTACTCGAGATTAACGAGGCGTATCGCACCCGTTCAACCGGATACGGCACAAGCTGCCCAAAGAGGTTTGCTGTCCCGCGTTGTTTGTCGAGGAATACATCTAGAGCGATCCACGCACTGTGCCAGTCATTGAGGTGGACGGACGGCCGGAATCTGACGGGCGTCGGGTTCGCCCGGGTGGCCTCCCTCTCGCAAGTGGCGAACGTTGTGAAATTAACCACTGGGGCAAAATACGAGCAACATGCAACTCTGTGATTTTAGCCCCAAATAGTCCTTATCTTGTAATCTGACAAACGCGAATCCTCTGTGGAGTCGCCCGATTTACACTCGGGAATAACGATGGAGCCCTTGAGTAGAGGTCCACAACAAACTGTCGGATTTTTATAATCGCCCTTAACGACATAAGTCCGGCGCGTACCACTACTCGAAGATCCGGGAACCGGGATAACAGCCCCAAACCAGAGCTCAAAGACTAATACTCCTGCATGAAGCGTCAGCACCGCACCTACTCGCCAAGTTTACGACTTTTGTAGCGTCGACAGTTTCTTTGACCAGAACGTCCCGTATCAATAAATAACAGTGTTAAATACGAAGATCCTAAGCGTGTGGTGTTTCGATCGGTAGGAAACAATAGTTGGAACTGTGAGAGGGAGGTCCCCCCTCCTCTCCTTCAACCGAACGCTTCCCAAGATAATACCCAAGCTTCTGTGCAAATTCCCTTACAAAGTATAGGTAAAACCTTCAGTGCCCTCGATAACTGCCTTCCCCTGACGCTGAAGACGGTTCTTGTGCCTGAAGTAGATCGTGGTTGAAGACACTGATACGATTATCAAGGCTGCAGAAATAATACAAGCGTAAAGCCCGGGCCTAAAGGCTGTCAGCGAGCCTCGAGATAGGCAGGAGGTGTAAAGAATACCGATAGTGAGGCTTGTCCTGGTCTCGAAATACGAGACTCGCGACCACTCCACCAATGCCACCGAATCCAATTGTCAGCGCGGAACAGAACGCTCGCCGCCACTGACCGACGATATTGTTTGCCTGATACGTGAGCGCCATCGGCAGACTAGCAGCACCACCCCCGGTGACTAGGAAAGCACCAAAGTAGCGGACGGCGTTGTTAAGGTGAAATCCCAGCAATCCAAGTCCGATAATTTCAATCACGCAGTTGAATATAATAAATGGACCCCGGAGTTTATAACGGTCCGAGAGCCAGCTTTGGGCGAATCCGAGGATGCCACCAAAAACATAACACTAGAGTTGCCGTTAGCTGTGTCAATAGGGGAATGTAGAGCGACTGGACGCTTACCGGTGCACTGAGAGTCTGCGCTTGCACGATGGAAAACCCCAGTCCTTCTCGCAGCACGATAGGCAGAAAATATGCCACGGAATAAACAACAATAGCCGTCAGTCCGAAGTTGGAAGCCAGGATCCACGCTTTCCAGTCCAGCGTGTTCTCAAGGTAATGCCAAATGGAAAACTTCTCAATGCGAGCGTCACCCCTATCGGCATCGACCCGGTTGATCATGATTTCGACTTCCTCTGTCGTGAGGAACTTGTTGTTCTCGAGAGCCTGCTCCGGGAAATCCATAATCAAGAACCACCCGAGGACGGCGACGACAACAGTGATGATGCCTTCGATTATGAAGATCCACCGCCAGCCGCCATAGCCGCCTAGGCCGTCCATTTGCTGAAGCTATGATGGGTAAGAATGGGTCTCAACCGGGCATTAGAGGGGGGGGAAGTAAACTCACGCCATAGGCGATGACTCCGCCGAAGCCGCTGATCACGTCGCCAAACAAGTAGAAGCAAGAAATCCGTACAGCAACCTCATGCCTTACGTACCAGGTACTGATAAGGAATACACAGCTGGGGAAGAACGCCGATTCGAAAAGCCCGAGGAGCGCCCTCAAGCCGGCGATAACCTCCCATTCGTTGGCGAAGCCAAAGGCCATCATGACGATTCCCCAGGCGGCGCAGATTGAGGAGAGGAATATGCGCGGGCCAATCTTCCGGGCTATGACTGTCATGGGAGGTTGGAATATTACGTATGTCGGGAAGAAGAGCATAACGATGATAGACTGTGTTAGACTTAGTATTGAAACTGGTAGTGTAGTGTCAAGGTAGTGCAGGAAATCCCAAACTGTTCTAGCTTGGACGGTCTGGTATAAAGCCTTTGCTACAAGGTCCCCTCCAGCTCAAGGTCCCGTGGCGATGAAATAGGTGAAGATTGAGGAATGGGGACTAAATAGGAATTGCATTAAGAGGCATTTCTGCTCCTTGGGGAACCAGAAGCCCTGGGTAACAGTTCATTACAGAAGCGAAAAAAAATATCCAGGACGGTATAGAGGGAAGTGGGTAACCGAGGATGGATCGAGGCAGTGAAGAGGATACAAAAGGAGTACTGAATGTAGAGTTCCGAAAAGGATAGAAGAGAGTGACTCACATAATGTATGCCCGATAAATCAATATCCTTCCCCATGCCAGCAACAACACTACACGGATCAGTGAGCATAAGCAAGGCTCTGCGGGAAGAGACTGTCGGTACATACGCATATGCTAAGTTTTTGCGGTCAATTTGACAAACGGTATACAAAACAGCTATGATGAGGCATAGTCGCAAATCTACCTTCCGCCGGATCTTGGCTACCCGACGCTCGAAGGCAATGGACGTGGAATCTGCGCCCTCGACTGACGCGTTAGCTGAGTCGGGAACGTCCGCGTGCGCCGCGTCGTTCTTCTTCTCGTCTGTGAGAACCATGGCTGCGCTTGCTCCGCTCCTGTCGGGCGGATAATATCTCGACAGTGATAGAGATCGTGGGCGCGTTTTGGATAGAGACCACTTGGAAGAAGAAGATGATGATGAGGCCCACGAGTTCAATGGGGGGCTAACGCGTTGTGCGGCCGAAACTCTCTTTGCCGTTGGGCCTCGGGTGAAGCTTTTCTACTTAACTAGAAGCCAAGACGCATGGCACCCCTCTCGGTAGGCTAGAGGGAGGCTTGCTTGATAGGGAGGAGCTCGAGCACCAACATTTCCGCCAATTCCTGCTCCGCACCCTGGTTTACTACCCTAACATTTGCGGGGCCCCATGGGGTCCCCGCATGATTGGGTCCACACAGATAAGAATGTTTACAACAGAAATGGCCTAAGTGGGTTGTGCTTATGAAAAGGTGTATTCCGACTGGGCGCCGGGAGGAAATGCGGATCTGGCTACGGAAGCGGAATTTTGTCACTCCTTCCGAGTGCTGGATCCTCCTGCGATTCGCCCCTCGATCTACGGACAATAGCCGACATTCCCGAACACCGCCCGAACCACACCAGGGGCGAACGACCTAAATGTGGGGAAATACGTGAACATATTAACACCAGGTCTCGCATTCCGTCTCGCCCGCATTGTGTGTTGTCAGCTCCAGGAAGAAGCTACACGGCCCGAACCACTTCCAATTCCTTGTCCTCTTAGCCCTATCAAATCGTCCCAGCGTACTCCAAATATGACGTCCCCAGACAGCGTCCCGCAGGTGCGGATAGTCGATGAACTAGTCCGGTACAGAGCCAGGGAGAACCCCAACCACGTCGCCGTTATATTCTCTAGAGACGGGGACGAAATCAGAGAATACACCTCATCGCAGATCGACTGTTATGCATACGCAGCCGCCAACTATTATTGGAAGAATCACGGCCTTGAACCGAGGACCTCATCGACCCAGCCAGCTGAGGTTGTCGGAATATCTGGGGCCGGCGATTTCGACTATCTCATCAGCGTTTTAGCCATCGCAAAGCTTGGGCACTCGACCTTATTTCTGTCGCCGCGGCTAGCGGAGCAAGTCCGCGACAAGTTGCTGAAAGACGCGTCTGCTAGGTTGTTGCTTATACAACATGGGAAGGAATCAGGGACACAAATCAACGGGAGTACAACGCCTCTTTGTATCGCGAGTGTTGCCGGTCCGGACACGTACGAGGCGAGCTCCCCTGTCCTAAGTGGGCAAACCGCCTTCACGAACCTGACTCATGGCCTCGATCTGGACCACGAAGGCAAATCCATAGCGTGGATCCTTCACTCCTCTGGATCAACAAGCCTTCCACGCCTTGTCCGTGTCAACAACGCCGTAGTCCTCTCGCGCTTCACAATTGAAATAGAGACCTTTGGGCTGGACACATTGACGACAGTGCCGCTTTACCACGCCTTTGGCATGTCCAGCTTCTTCCGCTCCTTCGCCGCCTGCAAGACGATCCGTTTATACTCAAAGTTGCCTATTGCAGTTAGCGACTTGATCAAGACGACAAAGACGCGTCGCTTAGGGCTCTTTTCCACGGTCCCTTTTACCTTGAAGCTCCTATCCGAGACAAACGAAGGAGTAGAGTTCTTAAAAAGCTTTGATGTTGTAACGTCTGGCGGGTCTCCTATATCCGAGGAGCTCGGAAACGAGCTTGTCGGCCAGGGAGTCCGTCTGATGAGCGTCTATGGCAGCTCAGAGACAGGCATTCTCCTCACCTCCGCGCGTCCCGCAGATGACAACAAGTGGAACTGGCTGAGGCTCCCCAGCCGCTTTGGGCAGTTTCTTAGCTTCGATCCGCGCGACGGCGGGACCTTTGAGCTAGTTTGCCCGCCCGAGTGGCCATTGGGTGCGGATACTAATCGTGAGGACGGTTCATGGATGACAAGGGACCTCTTCATCAAGCATGAGACGTTGCAAAACGCCTACAAATACGTCGGCCGGCTTGACGATGTCGTTGTCCTGGAGAACGGGGAGAAGGTCAACCCAATTGCCGTCGAGGGCGAGATCTCCAGCTCCCCTCTAGTAGACAGCTGCGTGATCTTTGGCTCTGGGCGGTCAGCTTTGGGCGCGGCCGTGGTACCCTCCACTACCGCTGCGTCGGTGAGCGAAGGGGAGCTACGATCGACTTTGTGGTCCACTGTTCAGACAGCGCAGCAGTCTTTCCCTGCATACGCCAAGATAAGCGAGGAAATGATACTCATCCTGCCTATTGGCTCACCAGTTCCAAAGACCGACAAGGCGACGGTTATAAGGGCTAAATTCCTGAACGCGTTCAAAGACGAGATCGACAAGCTATACGACGAAAAAGCAGGTGACCCAGTGATGACAAACTTCTCCGAGGAAGAGCTCATGGAGTTTCTGGAGGCTCAACTGAGGACGGCCCTCCGCCTGCCGTCTGAGACCCGCGTTGGCCGAAATCAAGACTTTGGGACGCTTGGCATTGATTCTTTGCAGGCGGCTAAATTACGGAGTGCGGTCATTAGGGATGTCGACCTCCGGGGCGAGAGTCTTGGGTTGAACGTGGTGCTTGAGCATCCGACGCTCGAGGCGATGGCGGCCGAGATATCCCGAATCCGGAGTGGCCATGACGCCGTAGACGTCAATGACGTCGACAAAAAGGATGCTGCAGCTATGATAGAGAAATACTCCATGTTCAAGGCTCCAAATGAGCGCCTGAGCCCAGGCACTTGCATCGTAAGTTTCCCTGCAAATCCTAGTTATGACAATAAGAAGCTTACTCGTGCCAGGTCCTCACAGGTGCAACTGGATCTCTCGGCGCACATATCCTCGTGGATCTATGCGCGCTACCCTCCGTTGAAAAAGTCTACTGCCTCGTCAGGGCGTCCTCCAACGCCATGGCCCACCATCGGGTCGAGCAGGCCCTACGGGCTCGACGCCTGGACCTGTTCCAGACGGATGTGAGACGGAAGATCATCTGTCTGGGATCTCAACTATCCGACGCTACCCTAGGCCTCGGAGAGGGCCTCTTCCACAGTATTGGCGGGGAGGTCGATGCGGTGTACCACTGCGGCTGGACGGTGAACTTCAATCAGCGGCTGCGCAGCTTTGAGCAGGAGTGTATCGCGGGCGTACACCATCTAATCTCCCTCTGTATGCAGCGCACCTCACCTGCGCGCTTCATATTTTTCAGCTCCATTGGCACGGTTCTGAGTGGAAAGTATGAGGGACCTATCCCCGAGAAGGTGCCGTGTTCGTTCTCCGACTCGCGGCCTACAGGGTATGCACGGTCTAAGTACGTGGCTGAACACATCTGCGCCTCAGCTGCGAACTCGGCTGGAGTCCCGGTTGCCATCCTACGTATCGGGCAGATCGTGGGCGACACCGTCCATGGAATCTGGAACATGTCTGAGGCGTCACCGCTGATGCTCCGCTCAGCGAAGGTCATTGGCGCGCTGCCGGCCCTAGCGGAGGAGGTCCGATGGCTACCCGTCGATACCGTGGCACGGATCTCTATCGAACTCGGTGCCTCCCCAGCGCTCCTTACTTCCCGGGCTCCCGTATTCAACATCATCAACCCGCATGCACTACACTGGACAAGCCACATCCTCAATGTTCTGGGCACCGTGGGTTTGGAGTTCCGGACTGTGTCACCCACGGAGTGGTTGGCGCTCCTCGAGGGCTCGGACGAGGATGTGGATGTGAATCCGACAAGGAAGCTGCTAGACTATTATAGGGAACAGCTAAAGCCAAAGCCAGTCAAGGCCCCCACATGGGAAACAAGTAGGTCTGCGGCCATGTCGTCGACATTCAGGGATGTGGAAGCCCCGAGTGACGGTTTGATAGAGCTCATGGTAGGATATTTCCAGCAGAATTGGTGATCGCGGGGTTTCACAGGGCGTACACGTTCTAGCAGTCAATACGTAGCAGTTATGATCTTTATAGTTTTCTAGCCCTAGTATCTTCAGTCGCTCGCGAGACCGAGGAAGAGTATGACTATGATTGAGGCTCTAGTCCTCGCGTGAGGAACGGTCACCACTTCCTCACTCGATATAACTACAATGCTCCCAATCCCCATCCAGCCCCCGTCAACTTGGCATCAGTGTTTTTCCCTCTTCTATGACTCGTTTAACTTTTATGTGTGGGTCACGGTGGTCGAATTTCCAATAGACGAAGTACGTATTTCATATAAGACTACTATTACGAGTGCCTGACAGACTTTTCCTTGCAATAGGCGTTTCCATGACCAAGGTACCCTAGAGCTTTGGCCCTACGCCGTGTTCGTCCATCCCAGTTCCACAGTCCAGCACCATGAGAAACTAAAACACCGATAGGTCATGAGCCATTCACACGGGGCCCCTTAACTTGTATCGGCTGAGCTGCCTTGTCCGGCTCGATAAACCAACTAGTACAAGACAACTCAATCAGCATCGAACACAGCTTGAGACGAAGACGATGAACACTTACGTTAGGTTCGACCCCGGCAGACGCTCCTCCTCAAGCTCGGTAAAGCCATTGGCTAACCACACAAATGCGAGGTTCGCATCCTCGCATATGCTCTTCCACTCAAAGTCTTCATACCGCGGGTCATCCAACAGCGTGAATAGCTGAATCCGCGAGCCTGGATGAAGCGACCGAAGCTCCCCGTCCTTAGTCCCATTCTTGTACGTGCTCGTGCACGAGGAGGCCCATACGGTCCGTTTTAAGTAAGCAAGCGCGTGGTTCTGGTACGCGCGTGCCACACCAGGCCGGAGGCAGAAGGAGCTGTAATTTTGGGTTTGGAGTTTTCGTACCATGCGACAGATGAAACGGACCGACATTTCTATGGAGGTGACGAGGCTGCCATGGCCGAGGGGGCTTGCGGGGCCGAGGATTGTAAAGTAATTAGGCATATCTGCTGCGGCTACTGAGAGGTAGGACTCCGGGGCCTTGTTCCAGGCTTGTTGGAGGTCGACGCCGTTTCGGCCTATTATAGGGAACCGGGGTGCATAGGAGAGTTCGAAGCCAGTTGCGCAGATGATGGAGTCGACGTTGGATTCACGGCCGTCGAGGGTTAGAATGCCCCGGGGAGTGAAGGCAGAGATCTCTCCCCATACCACCTCGACCTTTGGTGAGACGAGGGCTTCGAGGTACCCGAGGCCAGGAGTGGGCCGGCGACAGCTGGCAGGGAGGTTAGTTATTTGTCTCTCGTCCTAAGAGGGGGACTGGGGCAGCCTACCCGACGGAGAAATCGGGCTCAAGTAGTTTCGCCAGCTCCGGGTTGGTGGCGAGCTTGGCGTAAAGATTCTCTATCGCCGACTGTCGCGCAGTCTTCTGGTGGGGTGTGTGTTCCACAAACATCTTGAAGCGCTTATTCACGCCGTCCTCCATATCCCTCCTGAACTCAAGGTACTTCTCGGGGTTTCGGGACCACTCGTCCTTCTCTTCGTCGGTAAATTTGTAGTTGACTCCTTTAGGTCCCGCGAACTCCTCGCCAATCCTCGAGGTGATCCACGTTGCGCTTCGGATGTGGACGTACACCTTCTTCACGCGCTCGAGAATGTTGGGCAGGACTTGGATACCTGAGGATCCGTTCCCGATAAGTGCCACCGTCTTGCCGTCAATGTCACCCTCCCAGTCCTTGGGCCAGCTCGCTGTATGGAACATCCGGCCGGCGAATGTCTCCCGCCCAGGGACGTTGCGCGGCCACTTCCAGTTGTTGAAGAATCCCATTGCGTTGACGAAAACGTCGCACTCGTCCACGAACTCCTCCTCCGTCTCCCCTTCTATGACCCCGGGGCTCGCGATGGCCACGTCGCGGCCGTCCATTTTCTTCACGCGGAGCTGCCAGACCTGGCGGTCCTCGACCCACCGCGCGTGGACGACCTTGTGAGATAGCTTGATGCAGGTGCGCAAGCCGTGCTGATCTACGACATCGTCGAAGTACTGTTTAATCTCTGGTGCCGGGGCGTAGAAGTGGGACCATCGTGGGTTCGGTGCCCAGGTAAACTGGTAACTATGCGCAGGCACGTCACATGCACATCTGGATGCGACTCTGTTAGAAACCGCGAGTTTGATTCTAGGTTAAAAAGAGGAGCTCGTGTTGACAACTTACCCGGGGTACCTGCGCAAGGATATTAGTGCTCAGAATTCATGGAATACGCGTATGGGTTTCTCTTACCGATTCTCGTGCCATGTCCCTCCCACCCCGGCGTTCTTCTCGTAGACGGTCAAGTCCACTCCAGGGATCTTCCCGACCTTGACCGATCTGGCGAGATCTACTCCGCCAAACCCGGCTCCGACAGCTACAACCCTCAGTCTCCGAGGGGTGAGCATAGGGACTTTCGATAGTGCGTAGGCGAGCTGGTCGCCATCACGATAGTCCTCTGTGGCACCTGGCACGGTTGTGCTCGACATGACGCTGTTGAAATGCGTAACTGCACGTTCATGGGGGGATAGGGAGTAATCCATGGTGAAAGCGGACCGTTGTAAGTGAGGCTGACCACGTGGAGTGTGGATGAATAGCGTGCTGACAGGGGGGCGTGTAAAGCTAGGAACTTGTTGCTGAGATGATGGGGTCGATGCACCTGGCCGTACAAGTGGGCGTGAAAAATAGGATGGCACGTCTGCATTGCGAATGTATATATCTCCCAAGCTCGCCGGCCCATTATAAAGCGGAACCTCTAGCATCCCTCCAACTCGCGGGGCAGGCCCCCGGAACTTGAACGTCATTTGCGCTGTTGTTGGTGGTTCTCCTCAACCGCCAATCACGTTGAATCCGGCGGACGGGTCCCGCTCTTTCCGGAAGATGGAGAACAATTCCGGGGTTCTTTCCGCGCCAATTCCGGCGGGGTGATCGGCGCCGAGACGACCACCAGAAGTGGTACGAAACATTATACGCGTTTCCGGGCCTAGGCGGAAAGGAACTTCGACTATTTCCTCATCGACACGAGGTCACCGTGTGTGCGTGTCCAGACTTTGGTCTCGGACACGTTACCGGCGACTGTGGAGATGGTGGGCGTCGACATGTGCAATGGAGCCGGATTATAGATATAAGCGCATTCAAGACACGAACAAGGACGTAAAGGAAACGATCTTGAGGATCTCGAAGCGTGGTGATAAGGCAAAAAGGGAAGGAAGGGGGGCAATAAAAATATGGCGGCGGTGGGATTCGAACACACGCCTAACGCTATTTAAACAACGATGTGATCGTTGGTGAACAGACGCTATGCTCTACAGTACTGAGCTACGCCGCCTTGCTTTTTATTTAGGAGCTCCATGGAGGCAGGTCATACATATAGGATGGATGGCTAGGGCTCGGTGGCGTGAGGTAGGCGAATGTATGGTCATTGAGGCGGCGGTGTTGTATTTTTGACGATGGGCTGGTGGAAGCGCGGAAAGTTTAGAGGTGTGGTGACAAGAGGTTGGCGGGGCAGGCGTCGTGACTGTAGATGGCCGTCAGCGGAGAAATCACCTCTGTTGAGCTTGGGTGATGGTTTCACTTCCGTGAGTCATCTGTGGCGATGCCGGGTCCAAATATAGACTATCCAGGGTGCTCGCGTGGGAAACAGGCTTTCACGCCCTCCGCAGTGAAGAAGCCCCTAGCATCAGCCCCAGCTCTGAATGCCGCCTCATAATCGACGTGTGTCCGTCCCACAGAGGGAGCAAGGTTACTAATGACAAAGATATCTCGATAGAAGGCTATTTTTTAAAAAGTCTTTGAATAAGTTAATGGATTATGCGTCCCTTACGGTCGTAATAATTCTTGCCAACGCCCCGATGCGCCTTACATACCCCGTTCTTATCCCTTTCTATATAGACCACCCGGTCTCCTTCCTCGAATTCTGTTGCACGGACTAAGGAGTCTGCTTCATACGAGCCTGGGGAAGCGACAGGTGAGTTACTCCAGCAGGGTTCCCTCTTTGAATCTCGTACTTCTGAAAATGGCGCTTTAAGACATCACTCCGAGTGAAGGTGTTACTACATGGAACACACCGGTAGGGGCGATCATTGGTGTTTAGTACGGTCAGTCTTAGGCGAGGGGAGGGTATGGCTAAGACGGATGCCTTTCCGCGCTTAATTACGATGACGAAGATGGCGTTTTAGGTCCTATGAGGGTAGGAATGTCTTAATGCAATGCGGGCATGGGAACCTGTCGTCCTTATTTTTGGCTGGCATTATTTATCTCTTGAGGAAGGGTTATAGCGCCGGGCATTACTTTAAGATCTGCCGACTATAATAACTCTCTTTGAAAAGTTACTAACTCAGCGTGATATATATAAGTAGTTAGCCCTCGTGATAAGGAGCTGGTCGTACACCGCGTATAAATCGAAGTTATAAAGCGCGGACGCTAGCTTACCCGTTAGGCAGCAGCTGGCTACTAGCTGGACGCTATATGGGCTTGCCTAGGGAATTCAATAAACCCTTCAGCTTCCAGACATACACCAGCCAAGTAGCACTTTTGGTGGTGATTGTCTCATGGCTTGGAATTCAGTGCGGTTAGAGACTACCGAACTAGTTGTCAATTGTCTTACTAGTATTTGCTGGTGCTAGGTAGACAAAAGGGCACGAACAACGGCTCTATCTGGCCGCCACCATGGTCACCATAAGACCGAAGGGGCCAGACTGTCGATCACGACTTCTTCTCTAACATCATCCCAGGAACACCAAAATTCGGCAAAAGCACGCGAGCTCTTTCAAGTTGCGCCGACAGCCAATGTTGGTCGCTGTGGCCTTGGGTCATGCGGAGCGCCACCGATAGCGACCACATACAGCGGTAGATCTGGCGGGTGTTCTCTCTAAGAGCCTTAGATGCGATGGCCAGGATCTGCGAAAGTGCTGAATCAATCTGGATTTGAGAGTCATTCTCGAGATATAGGTACAGGTGGAGGTGCAGAATTTGCAGGGCGTGGAAGTCTAATGTTGCCGAGTAGACTGTCCACATGAGCCGTTTGCCCCCAGAATCGGGTACTAGCTTAGCCAGAATCAGAATATCAGCAAATTCCTAGCATGGTCAGCAGGGATTATGTTTAGTTCGTGACCGAATTCGTACTTCACCGACGTTTCGGATATGCTCCCATAGCTCTCGCGCCTTGGCATGATTCTGATCATGCTTCGGCAGCCTCGCAAACAGCAATAGATCCAACTTGGCCATCTGGCACTTATGAAACAGACGTAGTGGCCGGCAGTTCTCCAGATCATCAAGCAGCTCAGATACAGGATACACCTCGCCCCATATCTTAGGGAGAGAAGCTCGTGCACTGCGGAACAGGTTTTCGTGCGAGATGAAGTCATTATCATTCCCTGCTAAGAGGTCCGTAACAAGCCGGCCAGAGGTTACGTTGCCAGTTGCCGAATCTGCGTCGAGAAACCTACAAATGAATTAGTATTGACCGTAGATATGCTAGCAGTAAAGTCTCACATTGTGAACAATAACATTGCCTGAGAAACGTACGGAAGCTTCTTGCCGCCTTGTATATATGGTCTCAAGAAGAATCGGATTCCATCAAGATGAACCATCGATGCTCCTGTGCTGTCCAAGTCATATGCTTCAAATCGTAGGATCAGGAACCACATCACAAACAACGCATCCATGTCGTTACTCCGTCCCTCTGAGTCGATAATACGGTCCAGTAAGGACGACAGATCCTTCAAAGCCAGACTATAATGGGATACAGCAGTATTGTACAGCTGCTGGGCCCGCTCTCGTGATCGAGCAGTGCCATTGCCATCTCGGGTGGATAGAAGTTCCTGGGATCGATGTTCCATCATGGCAGCAGCGATGAAACTTCTCATCACACCCGAGTACTGACTCGCAATATGCGTGTAGATATATGAGAAACAACTCCATTTCCAGGGCTTTCCGTAGGAGAGGACTAGAATCGAGTCTGGGATGTATAGGAAGGCAGCCTGATCCTGGGTGGTAAGCTGTAGAGAGTTGGCGAGAGGGATATGGCGTATTGAGAGACTTTGTTGTGGTGATTCCTGGTTGTTTATCTCTATCTGACCCAGACTGGAGTTGCGCGTCGTAATGGAACTGGGGTCCAGTTTGAGGTCGCTATACTCCGGCCGCCTGCCATCATCTTCTATAGTCGAGGTCGATGGGGCAAGTCGGCGACAAGCCTGGGATCTCCGGCCGGAGACCGGTTTCGAGGAGCCTCTCAGGCTCCACGATCGGCCTGGTTCGAGCCATTCGCATTTTATAGTACAGCTCGCACATCGCGAACATATAGGCCGGCGCTCATCGCACTTGACCTTGCGAATGCGACACGTCAAGCAACCTATGTAGAGACGTCAGCTGCCGAGAGATTACCCGAGTCGGCGTCGGGAGGGGTCATGACGGACCGTTTTTGGACCGCGTCTTGCGGTGGTTCGGTAAGGGCGGCGTCTCTTCCATTGGCGATGGTGGCCGATTCGTAAAGTCTTCGTGTTTGGGTGGCTCGGCAAAGGAAGCGAGAGATCCTAGCGATCAGACTGGCCACTTCGGCAACTTCAAAAGAGAGATGGAGCTGCTTTTCTAGTGGAGTCGTGGCGCATTTTCTGGCAACGGTTCGGATATGTGACCCCGCATTAACAGGCGTTGCAGTCTGTAAGTGGCTACATCGGCAAATTAGTTCATGCTAGACTAAGGCCGGCTAGACCATCAACTTTACATTGGTGTACCTTGCCGAGTAGCCTCAGAAGCGGCAGACCAGTGATACTGGAGAATGCCGTCATACCAGAGGCGCCGCTTTGGTCAGGCGAAAAGACTTTCATGTATATATAAGCCAAAAACCTTCGTGAACATGAATAGAGCATTGTTTATACTCTATATTATCGACAATTTAAGCCGAAAGTGTTCTCTTATACACTCTAGACAACTCCAAAATGGTTTTATCCGACAAGATGTATAAGGCGATCTCGAAGTCGATCAGCGAACATTCAGAAGAATTAGCCTCGATATGTCAAAAGGTAAGTTCGACCAACATCCTCTATACTTAATTACTAACGTTAAATCCATTCCTAGATTCACTCAACACCCGAGCTAAACTACCAGGAGTTTCAAGCTCACGATAATATCTGCCAATTGCTAGAAAGTCTCGGTTACATCGTAAAAAGACATGCCTATGGCCTTATGACATCATTCGAAGTCGAGTTCGGCAGCGGCGGCAAGGTAGCTGTCTTCAACGCCGAATACGACGCCCTTCCCGGACTAGGGCACGCCTGCGGACACAACCTGATTGCCACCAGCTCCATCGCCGCTTTCATCGCAACAGCAGCGGTGATTCGCGACGCCAACACCGCCGGGAGAGTCAGACTTCTGGGAACGCCAGCCGAGGAGGGAGGCGGAGGCAAGATTCGGTTGATGCAGGCTGGAGCGTACGAGGGCGTGGACGCTTGTCTGATGGCGCATCCGACAGGACGGCTATCGCCCGAGGGAGACAAAGCTGTCGATGGCCACTCGGTGCCCAAGACAAGCGCCTGCAGGCAAGTTCAGGTGGTATTCCAGGGCCAGAATGCCCACGCTGGGATGAATCCATGGCACGGCAGGAATGCCTTGGACGCCGTCGTTTCATCCTACGTCAACATTTCTCTTCTACGACAGCAGCTTCCTCCTACAGCACGCGTGCAAGGCGTTATTAAGCCAGAATTCTGGAAGCCTAACATCATACCCGACTCTGCAAGCCTGGAGTACTGCTTGAGAGATGTCAGCAGCGAGCAGGTTCACGAGCACTCTAATAGGGTGGAGGCGTGCTTCGAAGCTGGAGCGCTTGGTACCGGCTGCACGGTGAACTGTGACTGGCGCACGTACGTGGATAGTTAGAAGATGAAGGGTTCCTTGCTGACTTATATCGCAGAGATCAAGACTATAGGGAGCTCCGCTCTAACATAGTCCTGTCGAGCCAATTCACCAAGCACATGAAGGCTTTTGGTAAGACATTCATAGACGAGGAGCGAGCTATTGGTGCCTCGACAGACATGGGTAGGTCACGTAATGATATCTTGTATCGCATTGGCTGACAAAGCTCAGGAAACGTTACGTTTCACGTACCCGGCATCCACCCCATGTTCTCGATAGGGAGCCAGGATCCTACTATTCAACCTCACACTCCTAAATTTGCAGCTGCAGCAGGCACAGAAGCAGCTTTAGAGCGTGCGCTGGATTGTAGTAAGGGCCTAGCAGCAACGGCCTGTAGCCTACTTCTAGTTTCCGGATTAGCGGATACGGCTTGGGATGAATTTCGTCGGGGTGTTGACCCAATCGCTGAAAAATTACGGTAGATTTGATTGGATAAAACGTTAAGATAAATACGATGTTAACTAGATACGTTAAGATATCTGCTGCTTTTGTAGCGTTGAGAACATTTGAAGTCAAGCTCGTTAGTCAACCCTCTGACTCGGCGTTTAGCCGCAACGGTCGACGCGAATCTTCTAGGTGAAGACACACCTTCGGAATCTAGGAATGTTCTTCGCAACGAGAGTTGCTGATGGGGTCCGTTATATCATGGCCTAGTCCAACCAAGTCGAGGCACTCTCGTTTATGTACTTGTCTCCACCCTGACCCGCATCGTTCCTCCAATTATAACCGATATGATCATCATCACATTACCGTGTCCCCCGCCTTTCGGGATGCCGGCAGCGGCACTAGGCCCCGCTGGGGTTTGCGGGGAAACCTGGGGAGCTCACCAGGAGGCAATTTGCCGGGTCTACCAATCGGATGCTCTCTTTGTCGTAAGCAACAACCCTGTTTGCCGACGCGACCAATCTCAGAGACACTGAACCGGGAATCTTGCCTTGGCAAGCTAGCACCGGCAGGCACCACAGTATTGTTTTGCCTATCTGCGCTCCGTTTTTGACGCGTTGCTCACTGGCTCACTGGGTCTCAGCTATTGTTTTCTGACCTGGTCGACAAGGATGCTATAGACCTAATGTATATATTAAAGGGCGTCCTTCAACCTTCAAAAGAGTAAGCCGACTCGACTTTCTCACTCTTCCACCCGCTTGGTTAAAAATCTACATCACTTCACTATGACAACAGGCAATATGGAAAGGGCTGTCTCTCCAGTCGACAACCTTACAGCTAAGGTTGGCGACACGATAAGCTTCCAACACTACGATTTTACACTCGAGGACAGCAGTGGACTGCGAGAGAAAGCAGTGTTAAAGAGAATCGACAGATGGTAAGGCATAGCCATTTGAACGTATCCAGGACCTTGCCGGCTAACCTTGTACATACAGTCTATTACCGTTACTCCTCGTCTCATACATGCTTCAGTTCCTCGACAAGCAATCCTTGAACTACGCGTCGATCATGGGCATCATCGACGATCTCGTTAGTTACTTGCCGCGAATACATCGAGGATCGACCCACTGACAACATCAGGACCTGGTTGGGGATAGATACAGCTGGTGCAGCAGCATCTTCTACTTCGGATACCTCGCCTTTACTTATCCAGCGTCTTTCTTAATGGTTCGACTACCACTCGGAAAGTACCTAGCTTGCACGAGGTAACCTTGCCATATCAATAACAGTCATGGGTTGCAGCTGACCTGATAAGTCTTATCTGGGCCATTGTCTTAGTCTGTCACGCAGCCGTTCAAGACTTCAAGGGCCTGCTCATTGTCCGCTTCTTCCTTGGCGCCGCAGAGGCATCTATATCCCCCGGCTTCTCTTTAATCACTGGAATGTGGTATAGGCGTGAAGAACAGCCGCTTCGCCATGGCATCTGGTTCTTGGGCAACGCTATTTCGGTAGCGTTTGGGGGTCTACTTGCATATGCAATATCTCATATTACCGGAGGCCTTAGCTCGTGGAGGGTGAGAAATCCAATTCCCGTCTAACAACACGACTGACTTGTGATAGTGGCTTTTTATCATCTTCGGCCTCATCACCCTAATCTGGGCTATCATCCTTGTCATCTTCCTCCCGGACACGCCTAAAAAGGCTCGCTTTCTCAACGACCAACAACGTATCGACGCCATCGATCGAATTAAAAGTAATCAGACTGGAATGAAGGATAATAATTTCAAGTGGAACCAGGCCCGCGAGGCTGTGACGGACCCTAACGTTCTGTTGTTGACACTGTTCCAATTAGCCTTTAGCATTCCTAACGGCGCCCACACAACAGTAAGACAATACTGTATTATAAAATACTAGTGTTTGACTAATATTGGTATAGTTCAGCAGTCTTGTCATGGCCGGCTTTGGGTTTTCGATGTTCGAGGTCTACCTACTCAACATGCCCATGGGAGCCATCGTTGCCCTCTTTCTTCTCGGATCCAGTTACCTTTCCACCAAGTTTGACGGCTACAGAACCATCGCCGCAGTCGCGCTAGGTGTCATCAGGTAGGTCTATCCCTAATCCTCCGATTCCTCCCTTGTTCTTAGAGGTTGACATTAGGGCAGCTTAGTCGGCTCCATCCTCGTTCGCTACGGCCCTAACAGGGGAAGCCAGCTAGCTGGACTGTGGCTGTTTGCTTCATTTGCTGCTGGATTTCCTATTTGCCTTTCCTTGATTTCTTCCAACGTTGCTGGCTTTACGAAGAAGAGCGTTTCTTCGGCGATGATGTTCATGGCTTACACCGTGGGCAATATCGTTGGGCCTTTTCTTTTCTTCCCTCAGGAGGCCCCGGAATATGAGGTAAGAGCTCTTCCTTTTGGAAATGGGCCATTCCGTGCTAATTATTCCTTTCAAGAGCGGCTTTCTAGCAACCACCATCTGCTTCGGGATTGCGACGGTTATCATGCTCATACTCCGAGCCAACCTTATCAGGGAGAACCGCCGCCGAGATAAGCTCCAGCAATCTAACTCTACACCTGAAGAGTCGGGGCCGCTTGAGATATCTGACGAAACTGATAGTTGCAACATGAACTTCCGCTACGTTTATTAGTCCTCTATACTCGGTGGCTAGCTTCCATAGTCTATTTAAACTATAGTTACTGCTATATATTTACCTACTTTTTCTTTCTTCTAATTTTTAGTACTTAATCTAAGAACTGTCTTTATAATACTATTATATATATTACTACTATACACTCTTATATATATACTTATACGATAACTTACCAAGTACTACCTAGTGATGACCTAGTTACCGTCTTAATAGGCACTGAGACTAGAATTACTGTACGGATGTTCGTAGGAACGTAATCGCAGCTTGAAGCTGCTTAGATCCTTGCTCTACGTATTTTAAAGCGCGATAGGGAGAGGAGAGATATCTAGTTGAAAAGCTATAGAGAAGATCCTAGTCTTATTATCGTGATTAGCCTAAGGCTCAGGCATCATATCCTCACCGTAATCTGGGAAGCCTAATGACCCGTCCGTATGTCTGCTTTCGCCCTCCTGGAAAGTTAGCGGCTAAGTTGAATCTTGCCGCCTCTGGCGTTCCGCCTACTCTCGGCTATATAGACCGCCCACGTCCTATCGCATCTGACTTCACCCCATCCCGGATGATGTACCCTGCGTAAGGGTTCAGTAAACCGCCTCCCTGAAGGAATTTGCCTTCTATACACTTACCTCTAATATCTCTGTGGAAGAGCTGACATAGGACGACAACCTTTAGAGCTAATAAATTCAGAGTCCATCAACACGATCAGCTGATCAGCTGCCAGGTCTTCGTTCTATTCGATAATCCTACTATGTAAAGGCTCATGTGGCTTGGCAGCGGCCAGGCTATTCATTGTCGCCTTCCGCACTTCTGGAGATGGTATTTTAGCCCGAAAAGATACTGGATACTAGCCGGGGAACCACTGCCTCGACTCCCACGGATCCCCGCCTGTAGGGGTCGGCTTGGTGAAGTTGCCCATGTACGGTAAACACTCTCATCGATCACTACCCCCACCAAGAGCTGCACAAGCTGGGATACATTATAAGAAGCTGAGTAAAACAGGGGTTCCAAGACCGCAGCAAATTTAACATTTTCATTCCAGATCTTAGGCTAACATTCCTTGTCCGTGACCCGCCATGACGCTGCCCGCTCACTATCAATCACGCTCTGCTTCACTGCGAGAAAACTGTCGGGACTAACAGAGATCGAATCGATACCGAGCTCGACCAGGAACTTCGCGAATTCCGGGTGATCACTTGGCGCCTGTCCACAGAGGCTAATTTTTCGGTGCCTCTTACGGGCCACCGAGATAGCCTGTGCGATCATCCACTTCACCGCTTCGTCCTGCTCGTCAAAGATACCAGCTAGCTCGCTAGAGTCACGATCTATACCGAGGGTCAGCTGTGTCAGGTCATTAGAACCTATAGAGAACCCGTCGAAGTAATGTGTGAAATCCTCGGCCATGATGACATTGGCCGGGATCTCGCACATTACGTAGACTTGCAATCCTTTCTCGCCACGCTTAAGCCCATTGTCGGCCATGACGTCTAAAACCTTTTTGGCCTCGTGTACTGTCCGACAGAAAGGGATCATGACAAACGCGTTTGTAAAGCCGATGTTGTCGCGTAGCTGCTTGATGGCGCGGCACTCGAGCGCAAAGCCCTCCTCGTAGCGTGGTGAGTAGTAGCGCGAGGCACCGCGGAAGCCAATCATAGGATTCTCCTCGAATGTCTCAAATTCTTTTCCGCCAATAAGACCGGCGTACTCGTTTGTCTTGAAGTCGCTCATCCGAATAATCGCCGGTTTCGGATAGACGGCAGCACATAAGGCTGCAAGACCGCGCGACAGCTTATCGACAAAATAGTCCGGCTTGTTCTCATAACCAGCTGTCAGTTTAGCGACTTCCTGCTTCGCATCTTTGTCCTTTAGACGATCGTAGTGAATGAGTGCCATGGGATGGGCCCTAATAGCGTTGCTCACTACAAACTCCATGCGTGCAAGGCCGATACCGTCAACTGGGAGTCGCCACCAACGATATGCAGTCATTGGATTGGCAAGATTGAGCATAACTTTGGTCCGGGTCTGGGCTAGCGCGGATATATCCACCGTATCGGTCGTAATATCAGCAGTACCATCATACACGAAGCCGGTGGAACCCTCAGCACAGGAGACGGTGACATCCTGGCCACTGTGTAGCAGGTATGTAGCATTGCCAGTGCCAACTACAGCAGGAAGTCCGAGTTCACGACTGACGATAGCGGCATGGGAGGTGCGCCCACCGTGGTCAGTGATGATGGCTGCGGCCCGCTTCATTATTGGCATCCAATCCGGGTCGGTTGTTTCGGTTACCAGGATCGAGTTGTCGATAAATTTATCGATATCCTTCGCAGAAATAATAAGGCAGGTACGGCCGCATACGGCCGCATCGCCAATCGAAAGACCGGTTGTTAGAATGCGTCCCCTGTTGGAAATTTCGTAGGTTTTCATGATGGCCGCGTCGCGGCGTGAGTGTACGGTTTCCGGTCGAGCCTGAACGATGAAAAGTTCGCTCGTCACACCATCCTTAGCCCATTCTATGTCCATAGGGCACCTATAATGCTCCTCAATCGTGTATGCCCAGCGCGCAAGTTGGAGGATTTCGTTGTCGCTGAGCACGAGCGCGTCTTGCTCTGCTTTCGACGTGGGCACGTTTCGGGTTGGCATGTGTTTATCGCCGTAGACCATTTTGGTCTTCTTGCTGCCACGCTTCTTCTCCAAAATTGGAACCACGTTCGAGTGTCCCAAAAGTGGCTTGAAAACTTGATATTCGTCAGGATTCACTGCTCCTTGTACAACGCTTTCGCCGAGGCCCCACGCTGCGTTGATCAACACGACTTTATCGAAGCCACTTTCGGTATCTATAGAGAACATAACGCCTGAACCACTAGTATCCGAGCGAACCATGCGTTGAATACCGATCGAAAGTGCGATATTAGCGTGGTCGTATCCCTTTGTTTCACGATAGACGATGGCCCGGTCCGTGAATAGGGATGCATAGCAGCGACGGCAGGTAGTCAAAACTGCATCCTCGCCGGAAACGTTCAAGTAAGACTCCTGTTGGCCAGCAAAGCTGGCTTCAGGAAGGTCCTCCGCCGTCGCACTGGAACGCACAGCAACACTCAGATTCTTGGTTCCGGCCTTATCCGATAGTTCGCGATAGCTGATCTTAATGGCGTCTGCAACATCCTCCGGCCAGGTGCCGCGAATGAATAGACTGCGGACCATCTGGCCGGTCTCGGCAATGGTGAGTTTGCCCTGTTGCCATTCCACGACAAGGGCAGCTATCTTGCTCCGGATACCGTTAACGTCGACGTAGCGCCAATATGCATGTGAAGTGGTTGCAAATCCGGACGGCACGGCGATTCCTCGAGATCCAAGGGCGCTGATCATCTCTCCAAGAGATGAGTTCTTCCCGCCGACCAAGGCACCATCGCTGCGCGACAGAGTCTCGAAATTGCGGACTAAATGTCCAAGACCCCGAATTTCATCCATTTCTCCTTTTCTTTGTTTCGGATCCCCCCGTTGTATCACCAATGAGACGTTGCGATACGATATTTGGCTTGAGAAATTAGGTGCACCCTGGAGAAGCAAGCTTATGGTGTAGGAAACAAGTCTTCCCTTAGGTGATTGAATGCAAAAGAGTTTGTCGTGGTTAAGTATCCGTAGTGATACTGTAACTTAAACACTGAAAGAGATCTATCTGTTATGTGCGCTTACGCCATGCAATATATACTTGTCTTTAGCTGATTCGCAGGTTTCCTATCGTAAGGTTTCTCAACAGCACATGATACGACGTCTTATCTGCATTACTAGTGTATAAGCTAAAACTAGTCTAAACCGTGAGATTCACTGATAGATAGCCGTAGTTTATGTGACTGTGTAAGGAGCAAATCAGCTGATAATGAGAACGCCATCATCACCTGGACGATATCACCAGATTGCATCTGACGTTATCTCCTTGGCGAAGTGTAGTAGGAGCTTCCGAGGCAAACTGGAGTTGATGGGTGGATGGTCAGCGCGCAAAAGAGTCGGGCAAGAAGATTGCAAGCGTGGATTAAGTTTAAGGAGGAAGGCATATACTAGGCAAGTCACTCCTTCTATCCCCTGGATTATAGGCTAAGGGTTGATCTGACAGTTGCGACAGAGTGATATCATACCCTACTTTATGCCTTTCAAAAAATCAGGCAAGATATTGAACGTTATATACGGCGCATTAATCGGCGGATTACGAGAGGTGTACCCTACACACCGAAGCGTGGGTTAACCACTTAATCGTCGTTTAGGGAGATACTCATAATTTTTGCATTAGCATAGTACCCTTTCTATATTAGTCGATTCTTTAGCGAAGATTAAATATAATTCTGCATCTACTATATTTTAAATTCATGCGTATAGACCGGTTTAGTGCGAATATATTTCACCTGCAGACCTACATGCTTATTGTTACACCATGCGCGCACAAAGCCTCGTTTTAGCCGTACGCACCTAAGTGTCGGGAACTGGTTAAATCCGGTTATGGCTGCAGTATAATTTGTTGGCGTCTAGAGCATGGAGCAGTCTAAGCAAGAGGGATTAGATAAAATATTCAGGTGATAGTTGATAGTCGCATCTCTATCTCGTTCTTCTTGGAGTGTGGTGATAAGACCCTATTAAGCGCCTGTTGCGTTTCTTATGGTCTTGGCTTTCTTTGAATAAGGCGCGCTGGGACAGTGACCTCTGTGTCGCAACAACGCTAAGACCGGCCGGAAGGAATTACATGTGTGAATTCTATGTAAGCTTTAGATAGTGTACTATGTGACTTTATTTACCATTCAAGTGGATTAGGGCATGCTTGGATACGGAGGCACGAAGTGCGTTTCAACCGATGTGATGGCCGCGTAACTTGATTCGCCTTCTAATCACCTCTGCCAGACTAGGGAACAAAGTAAGTTTTCCAATCACCCAGCGCTTTATTTAATAGCGTGTATTAGGGGGCTCGAAATTGAACAACATCGGTGACACTTGCGGACATTACTTTGTTAATTTAGACTACTTCTTTCCTTTCCTTACTTTTACTCCTTTCAGCGTTGACTTGTGCGCTCGCCTCCGCCGCCTTGACAAGCACCTGTGGAGCATCGTCCTTTGGCATATATACCTCGACGAGCTGTAGCCTTCTAGCCTTGTTAAAATCACCATGCTTTAAAAGCTTCTCTAGTTCGGCCTCGGTCTTGATCTGGAACTTCCGGGCCGTCTTGTCTGTCCCACCAAACACTGTAACTAGCTTCTTGAAGTCCTAGGCAGCGATATTATTATACTCGGCATCCATGCCGTGGATAAAGCGCTTGATAGTAAACCCCTGGTTGTAGATGAAAAAGCTTCCATATTTGTCAGCGCTACGATATCCTTCGTTCAGGCAAGAGGCACCACTTACATGATTGGCTTAAGCCTATATCTAATCATAGTGAGCAGTCAACTGGAGTGAACCGTCTCCTACGAACAGGACGGTCCGCCTGCTGTCGTTGGTGTCCTTGGCCGCTAGTGCTGCCTTTTGACAAGCACCGACAGACCATCCAATGCTGCCCTAGAGAATCTGATTAAGCGCCGTGACTCCTGATGGAAAACTGGTACTTAGTATACCAACGCTCGCCGTGCCCGTCTCAATCACCACGATGTCACGTTGTTTTACGAATTCGCTGATATTAGGCCAGAATCAGTTATGTGTGATTACCTGGGACTTACTGGTATATGCGATGATTCCGTTCTTAGGGAGGAGGGGGACGGTGATGACTTTCGATACCTTCACCTTTTTTGTAAGTGCTCGGAGCACGCCTCTCATACGAACCCCTGGATACTCGGCATATCGTACCGCGCAACACGTGGTATTAAGGTTGATCGTTCTGAGCTGTGATGTTCGGTAAGAAAAGCCGGCAGTGTTAAAGTCGCTCTCGCGGATATGCAGTCAGCAAGGTACGGTTAAACACAGCGGACGACGATAGCTGCTATATTCTTGTGTTACTTACATAGATAGAAGATACTTACTTTAAGTGTTCCGATGGAAAATATTAAGCCGGACCTCTCTACCATCTCCTTGACTTCGGGCGGTGATCCTGAACCGGCATAGCTGGCGCCATATCGTGGTTGGGTCTCGTCCGGGGCTCCTTTTCCTATCGGAGTCATGAGGAAAGGCATTCCGGCTTTTTCAATGAGCTCCAAAACCTCTTTGGTACCCTATGCCGATCGTACAAACATCGATAAGAATACTTAGGTCCCTAGCTACATAAAGGGTCCTCAGAATTACATCCACTATATAGTACTCGCGTTCGGGGATGTACGCAGGCTCTAATATATTAATCAGCGTGATAAGTCGCACCCCCTCTATTTTAGCAACGATAATGTCTGTGGGGAGAGTTATATAGACTGGACGACTCTAGATCCAGCACGGACGCAGAGCGTGGTCGATCTGATTAACGATCTCAGCGGGATTACTTAGTCTTGATATGTCGCAGGAGGTATTCTCGTTTATATTGGCAAAGACGTTGAAGTCCCCGGTTCCGAGGGTATGGTGGTGCAGCTTGCCGTTCGGCTGGGATGTAGTGGACGGTGTGCAAGGCGCCCGAATTTCCGTTCATGGCACTGAGCTCGCCGGCTCCGAAGGTCGCATCGACAACCGCCATCCCATTGACTCTTGCATATCCGTCGGCAGCATAAGCTGTTGGTTTCCAAATTCTGCTAGCATAATAAACAGAAGTGGCCGGAATACCGGGTGCTCCGAGAACGAAGCTTATAGAATAACGTGCCTGCATTCAGCTCGTTGGCATTTCCAACCCATCTAAGCCCACTCTTAGGGATGTAGTCGAGAGCAACAAAGTTGTAGTCGCCCCGGAACACCATGGATGGATTTGACTGCCAATTAGGACAGGCGGCGGAATAGATATTCCGCAACATCCACGGGCTCTTGGAGGGCGTTCGTCCGAATGTCATACATTGCAAGTGGATGAAAGAGATCTGCGCTACGTGATTACATAAATTTGTGATGGAAGTGCATGAAGGTGTTTGAAGTCAAAACTTATTTAAGTTTCAAGGGGTCCAACAGATTGACAGTTAATCATTCCACCGTCATGCCAAAACTTTGTTCCCAGCATCAGGTGGACATCTCCTAACAGAATCTCCTAAGTAATGAGTCCATGGTTTCATCGTGTTGCCATGTTACAACGGACGGAGCTCGCCGAAGACCTCAAAATGTTGCGTAGGTGGCGTACTTGGTAATTCCCACTTGAATCTGAGTGTAATAGTTGCCGGCAGAGGGGCGCCAAGTGCAGCTCTTCCAGTGAAGATGTCATTTCTCTTGCACTTCTTCATTTTGGTCGTTCGGGCCTTTACAACCCGATTGCATGTCATGCTTACTCCTTACGGTCATTGATGCTGTGTCATGATTCAAGAATCTGCGGGAGCTATATGTGCCGTAAATTAAGTTGCATGTTATCATACGTTGATGAAGTAAAAGAAACCTACGGTCATATTGGGACTGACATCGTTGAATTTCATGACCTAAGAATAAGAATCCTCTGCCCTTACTTTTTATGACTATAATACCCTCCTTTTCTCTGCATGCCTTAAAGTATATCTCATTCACAGCCTCCGCAGGTTGGAAATTTTCTAACTTATTCCTTGGAAACCCGCTTAAGACCTTAGTGTTGTTCTGATAAATTATGAAAGCACTTGTATACGAACAAGTCGGGAGGGTGGCCCTCCAAGACCGGCCAGAACCAATAATCGAGGCCTCGACCGACGTTATTATCAAGTTGACTCATACTACTATTTGTGGCACCGACCTCCACATCTGCAAAGGAGACGTTGCCACATGCACCCCTGGTCGCATCCTTGGACATGAGGGTGTCGGCATTGTCCATACAGTTGGCAATTCAGTTTTCCGCTTCAAGAAGGGCGACACTGTTATTGTCTCTTGTATTTCATCATGCGGGGCGTGCGAGAACTGCCGCCGCGGCATGTATTCCCATTGCACTACCGGTGGCTGGCGCCTCGGTAATGTGGTGGACGGTACCCACGCGGAGTACGTGCGGATTCCCTATGGTGATTACAGTCTCTACACCGTTCCAAAGGGCATCGATGCGGCCTCACTCGTCACTCTTAGTGACGTCTTCCCCACGGCACTCGAATGCGGCGTCCTTAACGGCAGGGTCCAACCGGGCTCGACGGTCGCTATTGTCGGCGCGGGACCAATCGGCATCGGGGCGCTAGTCACAGCCCAGTTTTATTCTCCGGCCAAGATCATCGTGATTGACACCGACGGCAACCGGCTCAAAGTCGCTTCGAAGATGGGTGCCTACGCCACACTGAATAATTCCGGTGCAGACTTGATTACAAGTATCAAAACGCTTACTGACGGCAAGGGCTGCGACACGGTCATCGAGGCTGTCGGCACACCTAGAACCTTTGAGCTCTGCCAGGAACTCTTAGCACCTGGTGGTGTCCTGGCAAATATTGGTGTCCACGGTGCCAAAGCGAATTTATTCCTCGAAGACCTCTGGTCGAAGAATATCAGTTAGTACAGACTGGTTCGATACTTACTATGTAATGTTTACTAATCTCTTATAGCTATTACAACTCGGCTCGTTGACACTGTCACAATGCCAATGCTCCTGAAACTAACCGAGGCTAAGAAGCTGCAGCCTGGCCAGATGATTACCCATAGTAGGAACGGCCCTGTCCATATTTAACGGCATAGCTCCCGATTTAGCTAATATCGCGCAGGATTCAAGTTCAACGAGATTGAAAATGCATATAAAACATTCGGTGCAGCGGCAGAGTATGATGTTTTGAAGATCTTGATTGAGATGTGAAAGCTACGTATTGGATATTATCTTTTTTATCATGCGCTGGCTCAATATTCAAAAATGGAATTGCGTATATCCACTTGTGAGCCTACTCTTGCGTAGTCCAGGCGTAGACCTCCGCTATCCTTTGGTCCTGCTTGCGTCGCGCCGAGGAACAGAGGGGAAAGCTCAATCAAGCCCATGCCACCCTTGCAGGACATTGGGTAAGCTGGGTGGGGCGAAGCTATAAGTCCCAATCGGTACCTCAACACAACGTGGACCTTTTACGGAAAAGGTCGCGTGGCAGATAGCCAGGCTTGTGGACCGTTATGTCATCTTGCCGCTGAGCAACTCCACACGCTCACAGGTGCTGGAGACGAGCAAGAGGAAACTGGGGCCCGATCATCCCGACACATTGATCAGAATGGCCAACCTAGCGTTGACGTACATGAACGGGGCCCGGTGGGATGAGGCTGAGAAGTTGTTTGTGCAGGTGGAGACGATAAAGACGAACCTCAGGGTCGAACATCCCTCGACGCTGACCAGCATGCATAATCTCGCTTTACTTGGAAAATGAGTGTCGTTACGAAGATGCTCTGTGTTTATTATACACTAGCCCGACTCTTTCGCAACAAGTATTAGGTCCAGATCTACCGCAAACGCTCTCTACGTTACAAGCTGTTATATATATTATAATTACTGCAGGGTACGTAGCTACCTGGTGATATTAGACACTCTAGAGATTATACTAGGAAACCGGATAAATAGAATTTTTTGGGATTTTAGAATATACTACAACAATACCAATATACGAAATATTCTTATACCTATTCTAAATCAAATCTACTAGAACTTGTTTTATGACCTTGGGATCGGACCGGTACGAACACTATCATCCATTCCTCCCTGGAGCAAGTCGCGTTGTACCCGCCCCTGACCAGCGCTGCTTTGTCGATCATCCTTAGGTTGACCCCGGCAATGCTTAACCCCACAGGCCCTCTTTCGACTAGGACTTGGATGGGTGGGTGGAGGCTGGGCGCAGTTCCTGCGTGCTTTTCCTTTGAACTCCCAGTGATTCGCTGCATCAGGGCGGTACTTATGCCGGTGGACTTGTGGCTGGGGTAGCGTAGGGTGATAACGAAACGTTTATAAGTATGTTTCTCCGCCGTGGCGCGGAATGGAGATTGAGGATTAAATACACCGATAAAACTGAGATTAAACTTGTGCGACGGCGGCCGACTTGCGCGTTTGATTCCACTTCCCAGGTGGCGTCGCTTTTTGTCTTAGGACGGGCCTTCTTCGCTTCCATCCCACGCCTCGTCCTCCGCTCGTAAGCTCTATCCCCGTCGCCAAAAATTAAGATGCTACATGGTAATAAAGCATCTCGGCATAGAGAAACGATCGTCTACCGGTCGGAAAGTCGCCCCGGATCGCCGATCCCGCCGGGTGATACCAAGAACAGCATAGCACGAAATGACGGTACTCATACCCCGCAACTGGGATCCGACTTGCATGCAAGGGGCCCGATTGGACGGGGAATACCAAAGCCCTCCACTCGTTTATTTGTCCCCAGAGGCAACCCCCTGGGTATCGGCCCGTCGAGGAGCCATTTGCCCCGTTTGACACGGCGTCGGCATTACTCGTAACGTATATTGTCATCCCCCGGGACGTTCGGGAACGATTCCTTATACTAATTCTCGTTCTCGGGTCATGGCTGGGACTGTCCCGCGCTGGTGGGGATAAGTGGGCCTATCTGCTCCATCTGCCTGCCAGGGTAATCTGTTCGGGACGGGTGTGGAGTGGTGTTGTGGAGGGTTCGGATATTAAGGATGTCAAACCATGCTTTTTTTCGACGGATCCTACGCCTTGATTCGGGGAAAACGGGTGTAGGACAGGCATGGGGATATAATACGTGCCTCATCCCTCCCTCTTGTCTATCTCCCTCGGCCCCCGCTCTTCACCTTCACCTACGATCCGATACCCCAACCCGCATCAAACAAAAACAACCACACACCACCAAGATGCACCTCCTAGCCACCCTCGCCGCCTTAACCCTCCTCCTCCTCCCCGCAGCAGCCCAGGCATCCGGCTCAGGCTCTACAACCCGCTACTGGGACTGCTGCAAACCCTCCTGCGCCTGGCCCGGCAAGGCTCCGCTATCCCAGGGGCCCCTCCTCACCTGCGACATAAACGACAACCCCCTTAGCGACGGCGGCGACACAGACTCCGGGTGTGAGGCCGGCGGCGGGGCCTTCATGTGCTCCGCGCACGCGCCATGGGCGATTGACGATAGCCTGGCGTACGGGTGGGCGGCGGTGAGGATTAATGGCCAGACAGAGAGCGACTGGTGCTGTGCTTGTTACGAGCTGGAGTTTACAGATGGGCCTGTTAGCGGAAAGAAGATGGTTGTTCAGGCGACAAACACGGGTGGTGATCTAGGAGAGAATCACTTTGACATTGCGGTACGTTTCCACATGCCTTCCTTTCTAATCTCTTATTACCGCCCTATCCCGCCCTCCTACATCCTCTTCTACTCCCCCCTCGTATAAGCATAACCTATACCCCCAAACCTACCGCTAATAAACCTAGATGCCTGGCGGCGGTGTCGGCATCTTCAACGGGTGCACCGACCAGTGGGGCTCCCCCGCTAACGGTTGGGGCGAGCGCTACGGCGGCGTCGGCTCCCGCTCCGAGTGCGAGGGCTTCCCCGACGCCCTCAAGGACGGCTGCTTCTGGCGCTTCGACTGGTTCGGCGGCGCTGACAACCCGAGCGTCTCGTTCCGCGAGGTGGAGTGTCCTGCTGAGCTTATTCAGAAGTCGGGATGTCAGCGGAGTTAGGGGCGGGGAGAGTAGCAAGGGGCGCCGCCACGGCAAGGCCTTCTTGAGTTGTTTATATGCCTAAAGTTCCATTCTAGTGTATATATTTGATCAATGTGAGAATCTTCTCAAATTTCTCCTCCTCGAAGGATTGAAGGTATGGATTTTGGTTCCAGATAGGTACTCTATAGAGCCGAAGTATGTCACATTCGGACAAGGCCTTAGATCTCTTTAGGATTTCCCCGTCAAAGTGCATACGCCGGCTAGGCTAGAATTGCGCTCCCGTGAACTCTTTATTTTAGACCGTGACACGCGATAAGCGCCGGGCAAGAGCGGCTTGCTTCGGGGAAATAATATTAATCACCTCAAGGCCGAGAAAGGCCACTGTGGACCATTGCGGGGTGTCTTGTGCTCGGCTTGGGTAAGAACTGCCGCGAGCGGTTCTCGAAAGAGCCCCTCCCTTTCCTGACTAAAGTGCGGGGAAGGGGCTTAGCAGGGTCTAAAGTCAAGGCCGGTTCTGATTCTTTGTATCACGGTAGGAAGACGTTTCTCTCGCTTTTTCGCTTTTACTATTTGCTTAAAGCTCTAAAATTCATCTTAGCTCACTCCACCAGGCCCTTCAGGTACGATAAAACATGGCATCAAAGTGTAGGACGCTACCATTCTCGGTATATGGCAAGACGGCCGTCGTTACCGGCGCCGGATGCGGTAGGTTTAATAGTCGTTCAATAATCGAGCTCCGTGAACTGACGCGGCAAAGGGATCAACCTCGAATTCGCCGAGCTCCTCCTATCACGTAGCTGCAATGTGCTTATCGCGGACCTCGCCCTCCGTCCCGATGCAGAGGTCCTCGTCTCCCGCTATTCAGACCGCAGTTCATCTCCACGCGCCGTCTTCGCCCAAACCGACGTGACCTCGTGGCTCGATCTTGAGCGCATGTTTGAGATCGCCCTCGCCGAGTTCGGCAGCTTCGACCTCGTCTGTCCTGGCGCCGGGGTCTACGAGCCACCGTGGTCCAACTTCTGGCACCCGCCGGGCCTATCACCGCAGAGCAAGGACGACCCGAGCGGCGGCCGCTTCGCGCTGCTCGACATTAACGTCTCCCACCCTATACGCGCTACGCAGATCGCGCTGTCGCACTGGCTTCACCCCCGGTCTCCGGGCGCGCTTCGTGCGTCCCCCGAGAACCCTAAGCGTGTGGTGCACATCTCATCTGTAGCGGGTCAGATCCCCGTGTTCCGTGCCCCTCTCTACGGGGCGAGCAAGTTCGCTATTACGGGCTTCGTTCGCTGTTTGGCGCCCCTAGAGGCCGAGACTGGTGTCAAGGTCAACGCCGTCGCGCCGGGAATCGTCAAGACGCCGATCTGGACCGAAGACCCGGAGAAGCTGGTTAATGTCGATCAGGAAAATGACGGGTGGGTTACACCGCGCGAGGTTGCGGAGATGATGCTTAGGTGTGCCGAGGACGAATCTTTTCGGGCCGGTAGCGTATGGGAGGTTGGGGCTAAGCATGTTAGAGAAGTTGGAGTGTACTATGACCCCGGGCCTGATTCAACGCCGGGGAAGGGCATGATTGCGAGCAATTCTTCTGCGGGTGATGAACAGGTGAAGGGGTGGCTAAAAGACGAAAAGATTTGGGGCAATCATGCTTCTAAGCTGTAAGACTCCGGGAAGATGAGAGGTCTGACTTGGTTTAGTTAGTACAAGAGGATAATAATTTGGAGATATTACTCTATATAGTTAGCATACTAATATCATAGAGGTGCGACAGGTGAACTGTGTTTCTATAGAGATTCCCTAATAACTTCGTGGCAACCTAAGAACTCGCTCTCCAATGTAATTCAAAATCATCTCGCGACTCACTGGCGCGATTCTCGGCACGAGACACTCTCTAAACCACCTCTCAACATCATACTCGGCCGCGTACCCCATGCCCCCGTGCGTAAGCACCGCCCTCTCGCACGCGAAGAACGCCGCTTCAGCAGCCATGAACTTAGCGCTATTACACGCCACCCCTATAGCGGCCGGCGCTATATCGCTATCCTCCCCGCCCTTGTCGTATAGCCTGGCGGCATGGTATGTCGCGAGCTTAGCGCCCTCTAAACGCATGTACGCCTCGGCTAGCGGGTGTGCGACACCCTGGTTCTGGCCGATAGGCCGCCCGAAGACGACGCGGTCCCGGGCGTACTCAGAAGCCCTCGACAGGGCGGCGTAGCCAAGTCCGAGCGCCTCGCCGGCTAGGAGGCAGCGCTCGGCGTTCATGCCGTGAAGAATGATCTTGAAGCCCTGGCCCTCATCCCCGACCAGCGCGTCGCCGGGCACCACGTAGTTATCGAAGAACACCTCGTTCGCGTCGACGGCCCTCGCGCCCAGCTTCCTAATCTTCCGCATATCCAGACCGGGCTGGTCGCGGTCAAGCTCGACGCAGAACAGCGATAGACCCTCGCTAGGTTTCTTCACAAGCTCCAGTGGGGTTGTTCTAGCCAGGAGGATCATCTTGGAAGCCACCTGCGCGCAGGTAATCCAGATCTTCTGCCCACTAATACGATACGAGCCATCCGCCTGCTTCGCCGCTGCCGTCGAGAGCCGGCGTGTGTCTAGCCCCGCATTCGGCTCAGTGACACCAAAGCAGACGCGCCACTTGCCCGACACGATGTTCGGTATCGTGCTCTCTAGCTGTTCCTTAGTGCCAAACCTAGCCAGGGGCTGTGTAGCGTAAACGTTGGCGTGGATAGCCTGCGCGCCGGCCATGCCCGCGCCGCTCTCGGCGATGGTGTGCATCATCATGGTCGCATCGGCGATACCTAAGCCGGCTCCGCCGTGTGCCTCTGGGAGGGCGATGCCGAGCCAGCCTGCATCCGCCAGGGCGGCGTGGAATTCCTTAGGGTCCTGCTCTTTCTGATCGCGCTCCTGCCAGTATGAGTTTGAGAACTGGGAGCAGATCTGCGCGACGCCATCGCGGACCGATAGCTGTGTGTCGGTGAAGCTTGTTGTGTCGAGGAGACGTCTTGTGGGCGACAGCGAAAAGGTGCGGCTGCCTGATGGCACGGGGAGCAGTGGAAAGACGCTCGAGCGGCGGGGCCACAACGTCCGTGTTGCTAATCGGGACAAACGTAGGCCTAGCTGAGGTGCCATTAGGGGAGCAAGGCGTAAGGTGTATTAAAAAAAGGTTAACGGCCCTTATACTTAATGACTGTACGCATGTACCCTTTTAAAAGCATGAATTAATTGGGTAAGGTGCATCGATACCGCGATCTTGATAATGGTGAAGATCTTTTGTTTTGTACAAGCATACAAATAGCCGACTGGCGTTACAGCTCGGCTACTTGGTGGTCCAATAGTGTCCGAAGATATATGCCCGGTGATTGGTGAAACGTGCGGCGCAGGTGGTCTCGACTTATTCTCTCGATGGCGACCTGCTGTATATAGGATCTTTGACCGATGTCTGGTTCCTAATTCAACATCAATTGACTATACCTCGTTTTATTTAGCTGGTTTCTGTCAACGGGTTCGGTCGGACGTCCTGTTGTATTTATCCTTTGTCCACCCTAGGCATAAGAACATCTACAGCGAGAGAAATCTTAGGCATCTCCCAGGTCCGCTCAATCAATCGCCTCATCCTTACTGTTACTGATTTGAAATCTACTGTTGATTGCTACGCCTCCCTACTCGAAATATGGCATGTATAATTTGTCCCTATTCGGTTCGAATGATACGCCGTTGTCTCCGATTCTATAAGATCAACCTGCACCTCAACGGCAGGCGGTTCGGGCCCGTCCCAGGCTGCCGTTCCCAGCTCAAGGGACTCGTCTTTCCTTGTATAAGAGGATACGGGGAAAGTGTGCAAGAAGTTCTAGAGACACAGCATCAAGCTTAGAGAGAATTAAAGCGAGCGCAAAATATAGGAGCGCGTACTATCAGCCTTCTCAGCAAACTAGGATAGAGATATCGTTCACATAAAGAGGGTGATATGAAAATGCATTACCCCGTGATTTTGTCTAGTGGATACCTTCTATGCCATACAACGAATGAAACTGTTAAGAAGTAATAGTCGCTTGCAACGCCATCTTCCCATCCTCTGTCCAAAACTTGACATCCGAGTCCCCAGTGTCCGGTAGCTCCAGAACAGCTCTGTATAGCTCCATAGCATAAATCGGAGACGTGGCACGATACCTAACGCTACCGGGAAACTCACTCCCTCCAGATCCAATATTATCTCGCCAAAGGTCCAGCGCGTTGACAAGATGCAAAGGCCCATGCACGACGATATCCCGGTGGCCCTCGGCCTCGCGGCACCATTCTTTCGAGTAGTGGATCTTATGACCGTTAAAGGTAAGGGCAGAGAACCGAAAGAGGCTAAGCGGGGTTTGTCTAAAGTCCCGGATATGCGTTCCTACAAGCTGTCAGATCTTACGATTTTAGCCGGCTGGGTGCTGCTATGGAGTTCCTAGTGGATGGAGCCGATTACCTCTGGGAAAAGGCTTTGCTTCACCTCGTGGTGTGAGGGCGGGTAGTTCTGTCAATGCAGGGCGGAACACCCAGTCTCTACGGAACCGACCGATGTCAGTGCTTTTTCTCACAACACAGGTCAACGTACAAGAGCGGGCTCACCTTCTGTCCACCAAAGCGGTGCCGTTTTCGTTCTTAAACGTTTTCTCCACCCCAACAACGATCATGTCAGTCCCATCATGCATCCTCTTCGGATCCGCTTTCACCACCCTCGTCGTCTCAGTCACCACATCCCCGACGCGCAGGAGGTTATATCTAGACCAAACCATATCTCCCCCCGCCCACATGCGTCTCGTGAACGGCGGCGGCGGGTTAAACGTCCTATCCGAGCCATCGCTACCTAGCTCTGACTCAAAGGCGGAAGGCGTGAAGTAGACCAGGTGGTAGCCTGGCGGCAGAGGTGTCCCCTTCACGGGGGTGTCTCTGCCTACGGGGCTCCCGCGAAGGAACTCCCTCCGGCCCAGGGTCTGGCCCAGCCGCTGGAGCTGGTTGGCGTCGAGGAGTTGTTTCTGTATAAGCGGGCCGCGTTTTTGCGTGCGAGCCAGGAACTCGGTAGCGACCTCATAGCTAAGGCCGCGGGGTTTCACCGTCGAGAAGAGCCGTCGGGATGTCATCGCGACGTGCTGACGCACAGCCATCATCGACGTCCCTCACGGTGGCCTGTATCTATTTCTCTGCGCAGGGCCTCGCGTTTTTGGAGGCAGGAATGGCCTGGGCGACCGTGAAGTTAATTGCGGTTATTAATGTTTCTCGCGGGTTGCTGGGAGATTCGGTGCGAAGACGAAAGAGCCAAGTCAAACTGCGGGGCAAGTAATCCGGCATATTGCCGACTCGGCTTCTCAAAAGTGGAGTTCCAAGTAACGGAAAGAAAGGGATGGATGGAGGGGACATTGTTTAGTAACATTCGGCTCCCTGTTTATCCGAGGTTATTAGGAAGGTCCTTTTAATCTATAGCACTATGTAGCACTATTATTGCTAGCCAGGTAACAGCATGGGGAATATTACAGCAATATCTCGGAAAGTAGGGATACGAATACATCACGAGCTTGCACTATCTCTGGAAATTGGCACTTGATTCATATGAAGTGATTACATATAAGCTCTGTTAACCTTTTGTCTAACTGAATTTTAGATTTAGGAAACACGCATCCGCAGCCGGATACTAATCGTTAATCCTTAGATGGTGTACTCGCGAAAAGGTTTAGATGCTATCACGGCTCGTCTAAGCCAAGCTCCGCCAGTATAGCCGCATTATGCTCGCCCACCTTCGGCACACCGTCCATTCGCGCGCTCCACTCATTACCCGTTCCGGTGGAGGGCACGCCTGGCGGAATTAGCGCTGGTACACGACCGACTGGCGTATCGATCTCGGTCCAGCGGTCTCGGGCACGAAGCTGCAGGTGACTCCACAGGCCGCGCATGTCGTTGACATTAGCATTAGCTATTCCCGCCTCATCCAGCATTGAGACAGCCTCCGGGGCGGTGACACTGGCCAAGGACTCGCAAATAAGCCCCCGAAGCTCAACGCGGTTCTCGACGCGGAGGGAATTATTGCAGAAGCGAGGGTCGGAAGCAATGTCCTCGTCGGCAAGTATGTTGGCGCAGAAGGCGGCCCACTCCCGCTCGTTCTGAATCCCGAACATGACGCTCAGCCCATCTCCGGTCTCGAACGGCCCATACGGGTATATAGCGGCGTGCGCGGCACCAGCGGGTTTAGGACCTAGCGCGTTCTTGTAGGCGTAGTACATCGGGAATCCCATCCACTCCACCATACTCTCGAGCATGGATATATCGATTCTTTGGCCCCTGTCCGTCTCGTTGCGTTGCAGGAGCGCGGCGAGAATGTTGCTGTATGCAAACATCCCAGCCGCGATGTCTGCGATAGAAATTCCCACCTTTGCCGGTGAGTCAGGCGTCCCCGTAACTGAGAGCATGCCCGCCTCACTTTGTATAAGGAGGTCGTAGGCCTTCTTGGATTTGTAGGGCCCGTCTTGTCCGTAGCCAGAGATATCGCACACGATCAGGCGCGGGTGGTAGGTCTGCAGGGCATCATGGGAGAGACCCAGGCGTCCGGCTGCACCAGGGGCCAGATTCTGGACGAACACGTCTGCCCGTGCCAGCAGGGTCTTTAACGTTTCGAGGTCCTTGTGTTTCTTTAGGTCTAGCGCTAGGCTCTCCTTGGAACGGTTGGCCCAAACGAAATGTGAGGCGAGGCCGTCGACGCGGGTGTCGTAGTCGCGTGCGAAGTCGCCCGCCCCGGGCCGCTCGACCTTAATCACGCGGGCCCCGAGGTCGGCCAGCTGCCTCGTACAGTACGGGGCTGCGATCGCCTGCTCGATGCTGACCACCGTTAGTCCCTCGAGTGGGCGGGGAATGGTCGTGGGCGATTCGCTCTTAGGAGACCATGTTGCTGAGAAGTGTCGTCGTCGATTTGGGTGCTGCTGCCGCGCAATTGGTAGCCAAAGGCCGTGGCCTCTTCTCATTCGAGCGATCATGATGCTAAAACTCCTCTGAATCTCACGTTTCCTCGGTAAGAGCAAGTCCTGGATTCAATCATGCGGAGTCAAAGGCGGCTGCTCGTCGGTGGTGTTTTGGTGGGGAACCCCACGGATCATCGGCTTCGCTATAGCTTAAGTCGGCTATTAGGCATATATGTATCTCCACCGTGACAGCGAGACACCGACTCCCGTAAGAAACCTCACCCTGATATCAAGACGACGACCTCTTACTATTGGAGGCAGATCCGCGTTTCCAACTGGCCAAGGTTTCATCATAGCTCCAATTTCCGACGTTACGCTTAAGCCGAGGGCAATGCCCCGGTTGTAGCCCCTGAATTACTTGTAGGGTAGAAGGAAGGAAATAGAACTCAGCTGTGGTTGGCTACAATGGCGAATTTAGAGCCTCGACACAATGGTGATTCATCTAGCCGCCTTTATAACGCTTGGTAGCATATTTCAACAATCGATATATGGTTTAAAAGGTTTGCAAGACTGGCGTCTTCTCGTCTACTTGCGTTCTACATATTCCAACTTAAGTGGAGCAATGATCATTGATATGGTGCAGGCTGCCGACTCGTGCCAGAACGCACAGAACCTTCCCCCCTCAGCCGCAGAGAAAAGCTAAGGCAATGCGAAGCAAATCGCTGGTCACGTCATTTAATATAACCTCTTTTGCATAGTATCTTTTTCCTACCCACACTAACCGAGTCTTGCTGAATTACTTAAAGACAGCGGTGGAGAAACTGTAGACCCTGCATATCGAGCCCATCGTTGATGCGCGCCTGGGAATCCAAGAAAAACTCGAAAGGGTCCGACGTGATGTTTTGGCATAGGACACTTTGTGGCGTATCGGAGAGGAGAGTGTCATCCATAGCCAACCCTAGTCCTCCCGGTGACTGTAGTCCCTGGCCGTCGTTGTAAAGTGTCGACGTGGTATTCTCACTGACAGACGAGGCCTGCATGGCTGAGATGGAGCTGTCATAGTTTACTGGCGCCGTGTCAGGTCCTAGCTCCACCTCCGAAGGGCGCAGCGTCTTCGCTGTCGACTCGTCTAAGTACTGGAAGAACAGCTCCAGCACGAGGTTATTGACCTCCCAGTACTTCTGCATCTCCTTCAGGCCGATGAGGCACATCTGTGCCCTGTTCTCCGCCAGCCTGCGCGTGGTGTCTTTAGACCGCTGGAGGCTTATGGTGTGCATGCAGAGGGAAGAGAACAGGCAGGTTATCCTATGCGAGGGTGTTAGGGAAATGGTACTCCAAGGGAAATGTTGATAAGGGCTCCGCGACTTACACGTGCAGCTGGCCGAAGCGAAGGAGATCTTGCGATAGCATGTCTTCAACGATGCGGGTGATGCGGGAGGCTGCCTGGAGAGCGACCTCGCCGTCAATGGTATCGGACTTGTCCTGGAGTCGGACGTATGCTCGCCGGTGGAGGAGGATTTGGAGATTACTTCCATTACCACTAATTAGCACGGTGAAACAGAAGGGGGCTTGGTTGAAGATGCAACTCAGAGGCGGAACTTACTTGTAATATAAGTGGAGCAAGTAAGTCCACAGAATACCGGGTCTACTACTCTCTGACCCACACTCCCGCAGGTTTTCCGGCAATTCGGATCTCCAGCGTGACAGCGCGTCGAAGAGGCTTGACCTTTCGTCCTGGTCGTGATGGGAATTCCCAGGCGTGAACTGATTGGTCATGATCTTCCCGACTGTTGTATATGCGTTAGGTCCGTAAGCCTCCAGAAGGTATGCTAGGGTTCTTAACCCACGTAGTCTAGCCAACTTCACCATCTCTAGGACGTACATGACGTGTACTGGCTCGTTGGTGCCGAATGTGTCCGAGACAGGCTCGTCGGTCTCGTCTAGATCCGAGGCGCTCAGCATTTCGACATCGCAGTCATCGTCACGTATCCGGCTTGGCAGGCCGAGAGACGCTGAGGACTGCCGATCTCTGACCTAGGGGACGCTGTTAGATAAAGTAAAGATGACACGGCGCGGTTTGGATAGACATACATATATAGACCACCATATCCGCCTCCGCATCTTGGCCTGCTTTACTCCTATCGTCGACGTATGGACACTCAAGTTGTTTTAGCGTTACATTTTCGATGAGGTCCTCGGGCAAGGACTCACGCTCTATGAAACCCACGGGTCTGGGCAAGGCTTATCGCGGATCCCAGCCAATACCTCGTATTCTTCTCGTTAAGCGGGCCTGCTCGCCAAAAGCTCATTAGAAACAACGCTTGGAGCACCGTCACCTTATTGGACTCCCAGTCCGCGTCATAAAGCAGCCGCGCCCGCTGGTAGTGTTGCGCCTTGGCATCGGGGTGATCCCTGAAGCCCATTTTCTGTATCGTCTCCTCGTCGCAGTAGCTGGCCCCAATAAACAGTATCCCCTGTAGCAGCAGTGGAGAGATCTCGCCGCTCTCGACCGTCCGGGCTATCTCAGCCCTGTCAAGGACGGGGAAGCATGGGTGGAACCAGCGGAAGTAGGCGCGCAGAACGTCTAGACGGACCTGCGGCGAGGGGAAGGTAAGGGCGTTCTCGCTTTGCAGGAAGTCGTATCTGGCGGGGCTTATAGGGATAGATTTTGTGGTGGGGGTCTCAGAGCTTTTTGTGTTGATGGCCTCGGTGATAGGGTAGACCAGTCTGTTTGTCGGTTGGGATGGCTTGCTTAGGGGCTGCGGACGCCCAAAACCTGAGCCGGCGACACATGTCAGGAAGTTTGACTCGCCAAAGAATAAGGTCCTGTCGATTGCCTGGGTGTCGGCCGCTTGTGTAGTGACGACGGGCACCTCCGTCGCCTGTGAAGGGGTTTCAATTAGCGGAGTGGCAAAAATGGAATCCTCGACAACCTGAAGATCCGCCCCGTTCGCATCCCGGTCATTGGCGTCCCCGGGATAGAGTCGGCGCCTAGATCCCGGGCCACCCGGCGATGGGCCGGCCTCTCTAAGCGGCGGCGGCGTGGTATATGAAGCCACGGGGATTGTCGGATCCTGCCTTCTTCTTCGCGGGTATCTGCACGGAACGTTAGCACCTATAAGTCGCATCGGGCGCGGGGCGATAGCGTTTTGCTCGCACCTACTTTCCCCTTCTGGATGGCAGCAGCTCGCAGACGACCTGGGCCGCCGCGCAGTTGTGGCACGGCTTCGTTTCGAGGACGTTGCAGCGCACCCGGCGCGAGTTACAATTCCTACACGCCTGTTTGGCGCGCGTAGATCGCTTCGGTGCCGCGTTCATGCTGCGTGGGGAAGACATATTGCCGGGATAGCCTTCTTGCAAGGCAATTGTACGCCAAGGATGGACAGGTAGCCGATTCAGTAGGGAATGAAGGGAGATAAATGGAGCCGAGGGTGAAACTAGATTGGCCAGCCTCTTATGAAAAAGTACCTTCTCCGCACAGTCCCAACCCCCCAAGCCGCGCTGTGGGGAGCGGAAAGGGGACGGAGGAACGAGTGGTTAAATTTCGCTACAGCCAGCGCATCCCGCAGCAACTAAACGATTGTCAGGGAATGTCGCGGTCAATTTATACTGGATCTAGTCGTGTTCCTTGACACGGAACTGGTACTCCTCCCCTCGGTCAAGGTAAACGACACGATCTTCCAGCCCTACATTGCTGACCTCATTCTTGAAATCATCCAAAGGTGATAGGAAGACGTCGTAGTCATCGTAGTGGATTGGAACTGTTACGTCCGGGTCCACAAGGTTTCTCAATTGAATACCTTGCTTCGCATCCATCGTAACCATAACAAGTGGCAGGGACGGCCCCGGGATCGTAGTACCACCAAGGTGAATAAGCATGAGATCAATCTTCTCGTTCTGTAGCCACTCGGGAATCTGCTTCAAGTCGTCGACAAAGAGGGTGTCCCCAGTAATGTAGATGCGATACCCTGTCTTAATATCCCCAGTCGCCGAAGCATCGAGACTGGTGTGTCCGAGCTCGAGAATCCATCCATTTGTCGGCGGGACAGCTTGCAGGAGGTTGTTGGCCATCGATATCGGGCCAGGCGGGACATGCTTCCCAGGCATTCCAGTAACCTTTACCATCGGCGCTCCTTCGCTGTTCTCTTGGTCTGACGCCTGTATCCGAAGACCAAGGCTTTCAAAACAGTCTAGTTCCCGGACATTCCGGAATGGCTCCGCCTTGGCGGTAGAACTAAGACAATCCTTCCCGTGCTTTGTAGTGACGATTGGGAAACCTCTGTTGAGGGAATCCTCCACCTTCTTGTCGAAGTGGTCCTCGTGATAATGAGATAACAGGACGGCGTGTATCGGTGGAAGTTCGTGGAGATCGATGGCGGGGTTTGTTTGCCGGCGGCCGCTAACGCCGGGACCGAGGTGGACGTGATCCCCGCTGTGGAGGAAGTTCGGGTCCGTTAGGATGCGAATTCCCTCCCATTCGATTACAGTTGTGGCCGTTCCAATAAAATAGATGCTTCCGTCTTCGTCGCCAGGATCTTGACGAGGATGGTGATGTATTCTTCGCGGGGAGATCTCCTTATGACTGGAATCGCGCTGGTATTGGGACTTTAGAAGGGCCGGTGGCTTTTCTGGATCAAGTGTGATGGACTGCATTCTGTAAAAGGAAACCCGGATATGGTTTTGCCTAATCTGGGTAAGCAATGAGTATTGAGTCATCCAGAGGAACAGCTGAGCTGGTGTTTATATAGTGGTGAATCTATTGACTCAACCAAACGTCATACTTTGCGCATACCGCCAGCGGCCATGCATAGCATGACATCGGTATATTAGAAGCGCGTGGGGTCACCTCGCCGGCTCGTTCTCCATAATATCGGTATTTTAAATTTAAATCCGGTTGCATTCGCGCTTGTTCTATGTAATTGGAGAGAGCGTCCTTTATCGCTGGGGGCTGGGCGGTGTGTGTGTGTGTGTGTGTGTGCAAAGATTCGGTTATAAGACGCGTAATTGTTAACTTGACTTGAACGCCGTAGAACTTTTTGCGGCATTACCAATATGAGAGGCTTCGTTATATGGTTCATTTGATACTTTTCGATTGTAGCCTGATTGGATTGCCCTCCCTCCTCCGTCACATACCGTTCCGGACCTCGGGCCAGAAACCTTCCTCTGCGGCTATGACCTCCTCCCATACCTTCAAAGCCCTACCGAGTAGATGCATCTCGGCGTCACTCCCATGAACTTTATGTTGTTCATCCACCGCGTCGTTAATAATATCTCCTAGCTGGTCCACAAAAGCCACAAACTCCGTACTGGTCCAATTCGGTATAAACTCGTTTCGTAGAGCACCACCATCAGCGTCTTCAGTAGGATCTTGCTGGACAAGCCGACTCTTTGTCCAGGTCCATGCCTCAAGGTAAGCCTTTTCAGTGGCATAGAAGAGGACAGCGGCTTCAAGCCACGGGATGGGGCTGTCCCCGGGTCGAATGCTGTTGAATAGCTCCTCGTAACGCTGCAGGGCTGGCAGTTTCACGTCATCGCGAACAGAACCCTCTTCATCCACCTCAAGGTGCACCGGAATGCCGTGCCTCACTGCCGCGTCTACGAAAAAGTTTTTTTCGCGCCGAATGTTGACAAGTGCAGCGACAAGCCAGTCGAGAAGTTTGACCGAGGATGGATCGGCGGCGCCTGGCTTCGGAACATCCTGTGGAAGCTGAAGGATGGAGAGCAGTTTGCCGACGCCGGTGATGTAGCTGTGGATATAGAGGCGGTCGTTAGCCAGCCAAGTCCCCAGTGTGGTCTTTGGGAGTTGACCCGCGGCTGCCGAAGCAAGGAACTCCGATTGGGTGGCCCTGCGGAATGCGTCCGGAGAGCTATTCAGGAGGTAATCTGTAAGTTTCGGCATAATTTTAGATCGGACACCGGTGCTGGGTCGTCAAAAAGGAGCGGCGGAGACAAAACGAAAAATGTTATTCAACGACTGCGGGGTTCGAAGGCTGGCGGCAGAGTCTCGGGCAAATTCTATCGTACGATGCTTACAGGATGAAGCTACCTCGTTGAATCTATCGTTTGTTTATTTGCTAGAGTCTCGTATGTCCTCGGTCGCTATTTCACTTTGTCATAAGACAAAGTAGAGAAAATAGTTTGTCGGTCGCACTTATTACCTACGAATCGAATCGTATGGGGAGAGAGGAACTCACGGCAAACAATAAATATGACTCTAAAGGATGGGTCCTTTGTTGCTTAACGGACAGTGCTACAGTTCCTCTGGGCTTAATCTACAGATGGAACTTGGGTAAAAATGCTGAAGGTAAACATCGGGAGTCCCGTACAATCGTGCCATGAAACTCGATGGAGTCTCATGGGCTACACCGTAAGTCCATGCTGGAATATACAGAAAGCGTTCGTAATAACCTCCAAAACCAATATAAGATTGGTGATGCATAATATGAATCGCCTGTCCTACCATCTTGATTTACGTACACCGACGAGACGGAGAAGCAGTTGACTTACCTTATTTTCCCTCTCGGAAAGCAGTACTAGGCGGAAGACTGCCAATCGGTCGCCTGGTGGTGAAATGTGAAGAAGTAACTATATGGAAGCATGGATGGTCAAGTTGGTGAAAGTTGAACTGCATATAATGCAAAGCATGTAGAGGCTATGCTACTAGATACAGCATAATAGGGTTCTCTGTTTCCGCTGCATGTCTTCTGGGATGGTCACTACTGTGCCAAGACTTGAAAATGCCCATCGCCGAATATTATAGATCGCTAGGGTCTGTAATTCATCGATGTCCGAGACAAGTTGCTTCAGTTCTGGACTACGAACTCCGATGTCATGTATCCCGAAAACCCTTCGCGAAGGATTCGCTATTCACTCGGCTAAGGAGTGTAACAAGCAGAAGAGGCACGAGGTACGAAGTCCAGGAAAGCTCCTCCACCTCGCATCGAAGGCAATCCCCATCGAAGAAATCAGGGTGCTTGCTGACGACCTTTACTAACGTGTGGTGGGTGTGCAGTTCAAGCCGAAACCGTTTAGTGACAGCGATGTTGTCAAGATCATTGCCTGTGGCGTCTGTGGCTCTGACCTCCACACCGTGCCTGGAGGCTGGGGGAACAAGAACTGGCCAATTATCCCCGGCCATAATATGTGATATGATACGCTCTGGACATAGTATGGACCTAACGACCTTCAAGTAATTATTGGAGAGGCCGTCAGGGTGGGGTCCAAGGTCACTACGATAAAGGCCAGCGGCCACGTGGGTGTCGGTACTCAGGTCCTGTCCTGCATGGAATGTCCTTCCTCCCTGTAATGAGGGCAATGAAATCTACTTCCCGAGTGGCCCGGTAAGCCTATTTTGCATACTACTTCAAGACCATATACTTAAAATGTGCAATCAAGCCACCTACAGCGGGTTCTACCCAGATAGCACCTTAACGCAGGGCAGCTACTCCTCCCACATTCGTGCATACGAGCACTACACCTTTCCCATCCCGGATAGTCTCCAGGCCAAGCTCACGGCTCCCATGCTCTGTGCTGGTCAAATGGCCTACTCCCCCCTCGTCCGAAATAGAGCCAGCCGCGGCAAGAAGATCGGCGTGGTCAGAATGTGAGTAGAAAACCGAAGGACCGTCATACGCCATAATCAATCAACTCCTGATGATATATTAGCAGCGAAATTGGCCACTTCGGTATCATATTCTCAAAGACGCTCGGCACCGAGACCTAGGCTATCTCTCGCTCCGATAGCAAGAAGGCCGACGCTCTTTCCATAGGCGCCGACGGCTTCCCCGAGACGCGCAAGGGGAACTAGACCAAGGACCACAAGACGACCTTTTATATAATACTTAGTACTGCAAGCGGTTCCGACGGCTTCAACTTGAACCCATACCTCAAGCTCCTACGTGTTCATAGCAAATTCATTGCAGGGGGACTTCCTGAGGGAGACGGCTGGAAGGTTAGCCCGCGGGGTATGATTAAGAATGGTTCCCTTATTGGAAGCAGCCACCTCGGTAGTAGTAGGGAGGAAACCCTAGATATACTTAAGCTGGCCGCCGACAAGGGGATTAGGAGGCGGGTTGAGACTATTCCTGTCGGGGAGGACGGTGTTGACAAACCTTATAAGTCTTACCACGGCCACACCATTCTGTGATGATATAGCTCGGCGTAATATGGAAAACGCAATGTTGAAGTTGGAAAATTACGCAGCGAGGGGATTTATAGCGTGACTTTGTAGTTATGGTAATCCCACGCCAGTCAGGGAGGTGACGCGACTAAGATTGTGATGGATACGGAGAATATTCAGACTGGCCGTCCAATACTGAGCCGCACCGCCCACCATCCACAGCCACACTTCACATGCGGCCAGCCTTCGACCTTGTTTTGCGTTATGCGGCGGCTAAGATGGACCGGAGGGTGATTGGCTCCTTAATGCCACGCGCCCTCTAACGTGCATACTGCTGATCTCTCGGTTCCGCGGACCGAGTGAGTCGAGGACCCGAGGATGCAGCTGTCTATAGACGCCGGGCTTGTTTGGGACCTATAGGCGGCTACTGGAGTCGACAGTGATTATGGCTAAGAAGATGGCACGGCGAGATTACGGTTCCACCTATGTTGCGACTGCCTTAGACGACCTCTCGCTCCAAGAGGATGTTGTTTTCACTAGCATGTCTTCCACCTTTCATCAATGGCAGGTCAACATGTTCGGATCGGTGCCGCGGTGGAGATCTTCGTAAGTAAACTACCATTAAAGCCTGCTCTAAAGACTTCATGAGTATGGATGAGCTAACCTGAATGCACCCAGGTGTTAGTTCTCCTCTCGAATCTCAATTCCCGTCTCCCTTCGTTGGGTCTGGACAACTGGAAGAGTACGATCCGTCACAATGCGGCCGCCCATCCGAGCTACAGCGATCTGATGAGCTGGATCGGGCGTGAGACCTCCGATATTGTGTACGACGATGTGAGCGGGGTACTCACAGACCTTCTGATTAACAAGGGACACCTGAAAAGCGGCCAATGGGTGGCTAAGACGCCGAGGTACTCCATCGAGGTCAAGGGTACGCTTGACCGATGCGAGACGCCGTTCTACGTGAGCCAGAGCCAAGCCGACAGAGTAAGTCCCACTCCGAACGACTTCACGAAAAATGTTGGTAGCCGTTGTCTACCTTTTGTAGGTGCTCAGCACGACCAATGGCCCCTCTGGTTTCAACAACCGGCATGAAATATACGTCCTTTTCCGCGTCTTCAACCTAGGCACGGAGTCGACAGGGCTGAAGATATACGTGGACCCCGAACAGCAGCGGAGGTCCGGGAAGCTGAAGTTCATCACGGACGGGACGTACATGGTCATTGCTGCGGCGGGCGTTTGAGCCGGACACCAGCGAGGGTAGCATCCGCTTCAGTTACTCGCATTTTTTGCAGGGTAAAGGGGCTTCGGCGAAACCGGCACAGTCTGTTTAAATTGAGCGGCGGGGTATCAATGCCCATTCCTAGAGTATGGCTTTTATCCCCCTTGCTTATACCCAAGCCCCCAGCCCGGATGTTCTACCGCCCCTTAAGTTGTGTTTGTTATCCGCGCCCCTGATACTGGCAATAACTATATGGTCTGGCGTGTCTTCGAGGCCAAAATATGGTTCCGACTATGGCCGATACTTTAGTCCAACAATGGATACATCCTAAGATCATAAATACGTTGTGCAAGGATGTTATGTAGTCGGGCTTTCAAAACAGTTATTGCATTACCAAAGACATATCGTGACGATGCGAAGCAGAGCGACTTGCCGTAGCTAAAACTACTCTCTCGAGATAAAGATACCCGTGGTACACACTGGAATAGAAACTTCAGACTTTTCCGTGTATGCCTTATAAGAACTCAAAACAAAAGTCTACTCGTCGCCGACGCAAACGACTGTTGCGAGCATAGAGGCCCCAAACCCTTACAAAGCTCGAATTTCTGCTTCACCAGCTCTCCGCTCAACACCCCAAACCGCTCTGCAAAACCTCTATTCTTCACAAAATCCGCACACGTGTCATCGTCCAGCTTACAGTCGGCGATGTAGACGGCTGGCGCATCGGTCTTAGTAGTGTCAGCAGGGGCCAAGGTGGGTCGACGGTAGCTAGGAAAGTTGAATTAGCCCCTTGATCAGGCGTTTTCTGCGAAGAGTCGATTCCAAACTCATAAACTCGTTTCAGACCTTGTTCAATGTCCTCTAGGCTGACGTACCTGTTGATGTTGGTGCTGACGGCATCTGCGGGATAAGCAGCCTACATATGGAGAGTGCCACCCTGTTCACTCCACTCGCCGTTAGTAGAACCGCCGGTTATGGGGCACAACTAAATGGTTAAGCGTTGGCCGAGAATAGCCAAGCAAGCCTAAACTGGAACACACAGTCCCTATACCAATTTCTCTAGGGAAAGGGGGATCTTCTTGCTAGGCGTAGCCACCTCTACGCTACAAGGGAAAACTGGTAAGGCATGATCCCCCAGTTTTCTATGGCCACTAATGTATGAGGATCAGTCGAACGCTTATCAACATTCAGAGGATATGTAGGAATGAGCCTAAGCCCTGCCCCTTGTGCTTCCGCTGGGTCCAAAACAGCCCTGTCACAAGATGGACCGGATTCATTAGAAAGGATTTTCCCTTAGATTTGTATGTTGTCCACGTTGCTATGAAACAGCCTCTCCTTTTGCTCGTAACGCGCTTCTGAAAATCAGTCCTCAAAAGAAATTTTCAAAGCCCGTACGTCCCAGAGAACGAAACTCGCCACTACCATACTCAATGGGACCAGCCGGCAAGGGGCATGGAAAAGAACCGGGCCGCTAGTACACTCTCACCAATATTTGATCCGAACCTGCCGCTGGCTTACCCCACCTAAACAGGAGCAAACAGAACAATCTTGACTGACCTCCCGATGATTCCAGTAGAACCTTTCGGCGAACGAGACAGTCGGGGTGTGGAATGGGAATGCGATCCCGGGTATCTACAGCGCGTCAAAGGCGCTGGGCCGCGGCTTCCTTGACATGGAGCGACAGTGGTATTAAGCCCGCTCGAACTACAAGTTCTATCACGTAATTCTAGCAAGCCGGAGATATAACAGAGGTCATAGAGTCAAGAGGGAAAGGACTTAGCATTTACCAAGGGAAGACTGAAAAATGACGTATCTTTATACGCCTCCTAATAATGGAAGTATAAGTGAGATGCACCCTGATTCGCTACCCATATCCCAGAGCTTTCCCACATTCAAGACACGGAACGCTACGCTATTAGCCACCAAACAGAATCCCGCAGGTGACAAAGAGGGCTTAGTGTACGCGTTGATGCAATGTTGAAATCTGTAGTTTGTACCCGTCTTATCTAGATTGGACGGAGGCAGAGCTGCGGCTACGGAGGAGTCGGGAGGAGTCGGATACGGCCCCCGCGCGGACTGTTTCCTCCCCGCCATCCACTGGCCTGGACCTAAAAATGACGGGATGACATCCGACCGCGCAATATTCTCGCCCACTCGGGCAAGTAGTGGATTTCCGCCAGTCTGAAAATGTATACAATAGTATACGGACAATACAACTCACCATGCACCTTATTCTAACCGGCGCGACGGGAATGGTCGGCGAAGGCGTCCTCCAGGCCTTTCTGACCTCCAGCAATATCTCCAAGATCGCAATCTTGAGCCGACGCCCGGTTCCAGCCGTGTGTGCTGCCAAAGACCCGGGAGTGAATTTGATCATCTGTAGGGATTTTGGGAAGTATGATCCCACCGTCCTGAGCCAACTCCAAGGTGCGAACGGGATGGTATGAGCACTCGGCATCAACGCCCTGAAGCTTTCGAAAGAGTACCTCACCCAGCACTATGCTAACGGCAAGACTTCTACTGATATTCAGTATACCTTCCGGACAGCGACTACATTACGATTACGAAAGAAATGGCCTTTATGCCTCGGTTAGCACATTCAGCAGCCTCTCCGCACCGCGCCAACCGTTTCGCTTCATCTACGTCTCCGGAGGAGGCGCGACCCAAAAACCCACAGTCTTCACGCCTTTCTACGGCCGCATGAAGAGCGAGACCAAAACTCTCTTGTTGGGCCTGCGCACGCCTCGGCTGCTCATTGAATCTGCGCACCCCGCAGGCGTAGACGCTTCCTCTCACGATGCTGTCAAACCAAACATCCCCGACCCCGGCCTGGCATATAATGTCGCACCCATAGCCTTCGGTCCCCTATTTTGATCAGTATTCACATCCCTGCACAGTCCTATTGAGTCTCCTGAGAAGTTCTTGGTGGTTATGGCGATGGGGCAATATGATGCGAAGTTGGATAGAGCTGGCAAAGGAGTCACGGCATTTTCGGGTGGTTTGAGAGGTTTGGACAATTGGGCATTCAGGGGTTTATATGGCTAACCCTGGCAGTATCACGTCTTGTGTAGAACGGTTAGATTTCGAGGAACTGTTTAGACATGAGTAAAGGATTTATTGATACAGGCTCGAGTGTACATTCACTGCTGTCCAGACGATAACAAATTAAGAATTGGGCGAGATTCCCAGCATTTGTAAAGGCCCTTGAAGATACTGGCAGGATCATTCAAGTAGAATTAGAGTTATCGGCGCATGACCAAGCGCCTGTCCCGTCAGGTGAGTTCACGATAGTACTGATGGCACTATAAGTTCCAGCAATTAGCAGGAACATCCCAGCGATGATCACAAAGGCGCTCCAGGCAACGCCCATGAACCACCGAGGTGACCTCTTCGCGTCGGGTCTCTTCCAGTTGTCAAACAGCCACATACAGCCCATTGGCTGGAACGACATTAGCGGGCCCAGGAGAGCTCCGATAAGAGCAACGAGCTGTTCGAAGATTGGAATTCCGCTAGCAATGCAGTATGATACGACCGTGATAGTGAGGGTCGAGCCAAGCCAAGTTACCCAGTGAGTAATGCTGTTGGCCGTCAGATGCTCGGAACCACGCAAGAAGCGCATGAATATAAACTTGGCGGAAAGCTATAGAGACATTAGCCATTTCCGGCGTATAAGTGACCCCAGTACTGCTTACATGAATAGGAAGAATGGCCGAGACTAATAAACCGGGAAGGGCAAATCCATAGGAGACCATCTTGATAAGGGCACCAGCGGAGCCGAGCGCCGGAGAGGCGACATATGAGCCGCAAAAGTAGTAGATGATGATTCCAACCACGATATACACAATCGTGACAAACCCCTGACATAACGCTAGGGCTTTTGTGTATTGCTTCGGGTCTTTCATCTCGGCCGCGATATTGAAGAACGCTGGGGTGCCGCAGTATGTGTAAATGAGGGTAGTGAGAGCTCCCATGGCCTCGTTGAAGGTGGGCTTGCCAACGAGCTTATAGTCAGACGTCCATGAACTCTCATCTTCGATCAGCTCTGGGGCAGGACCACCCTGGACCCCGACACCGATGGTAACAATGAACACTAGAGACGTCAGGAAAAGGACCCTCAGATCAGTTACACGAGGGGTCAAACCCACCGGCGACCACAATAGATGAAACGCCAAGCCACGCCAACAGGCTGAATTTACCAAGCGTTTGAATGCTAGAGAAGATGAAGCAGAAAACTGCGATGGCGGCGACATAAACAGCGGTACATGTTGCGTGGGTTGACAGAGAGTTCAGCGCGATAGAAATGCTAAGCATACCCCCTGCAGAGCTGAAAGTGAAAACTAGTCCCGGTGGTAAGTAAACCGCTATGGGCTCGGTCTCATGGAGCCATATCCCAGTAGCCACTTACAGAGAGCAAAGGCCAATCCCAACACCTCTCGCCCAATGCGGCCAAACATCAAGTCTCCAATGTCATCAAGACCGTATACGTGAGGGTAGCGGTTCTTGGTAACACCAACAATATACCCCGACCAGGTCGTGATTCCTGCAATGGTGCAGAGAATGATGATGCCAGGTATTATCCCCATAGATCCAAAAACAACTGGAACGGACAAGACGCCGAGGCCGATCTGTGTCTTCATCATGAGACCCGCGCTGCCAACCCAACCAACCTAGTCGCTTGTCAGTATGGGAATGCGGAAACAATCTGTAGATGTTGGTTCGTACGCTACGGTAGTTGGGCCCTCCTTCCCTGATTTCGCCGAAGACGGGATCATAGTTTGTCGTCGCCTTCTCCCCGTGTACATCTCCAGCGTGAGAAGGCGTTTCGCCGAACTCGATCTGGTCCGACTGGCCTGTATACATGTCGTTCATGGGTAGGGGAGGTTTCGTCATATTTAGTGGACAAAATGAAGAGACCCGATGAAAAGTGGAATGACAGGAAGTGCCGAAAAACACGATCTTCGGGGGGACAGCAGCGTTACTTATATCATGGTCCTGGAAACGCGGAGTGACTATACTGAGGTGAGGGAGAAACCCGCCAGAAGGAAACCTCCGGACTCCGCACCATCCCCCCTAACCCCGCAGCTGGTCCCCCCCATGCGGGGCCCCTCGCCGTGTAGCCAATCGGCCTGCGGGGTAACTCCGGAACCTGGGGTAATATGCCGTGAATACTTGCCTGATCAGTTGTATTCTTTGCCCCACGGTCTGCTAGAGGCCACAAGGAAGAATTCGGCCTGCAGATCAAGCTCCACTGGGCGGTGCCTGCGGCAATTGGCGCGGGTGTTGCCCGGGCGGAGGAGGCCATCGTATCCTCTCGGCACGAAGAAATGCCAAACTATCCTCTACGCGGAAGGTATGGCCTCATTGTCCTACCAGACACTGGGAAACAGAGGAGCAGCGTCGGCCGACAGTTAGACATTTGTACTCTAGTATTTAGAATCGCGCGACAAAAGCCCGCGGCATCCGAAGATTGTCACGGGCTAATGATGCAAGGGCTGTCCGAACAGGGGCACGAGTGGGGCGGTCACTAGAAGTGAGAAGGATTCTGGTTCTAAACCTGTACTCCGTAATTACAGGGCCAGATGGTGGCGCTATTCAAAGGCTGTGTAATCGTACTTGCAAGGCGACTGTTTCCAATGAGCTCTTGATATGCATGGTAGGGATCGGCCCTGTAATACCTCCAAGGGTAAGGTTCCAAGGGTGTCTAGAGGAGTGCCGGGTACAGTTCACCCGCTGCGCAATCGTGTCACAGATAATTGACGTAGTTCCAAGAACGAGGAACGAATGTAGGTACTTACATAGTAGGAGCTTCAGAGGTGCCCTCAGTTCCGCTCGTTTCCGACGACGACATCGGACAGCGCAAGGCTCAGCTCCTCATTTTCTAGTCCCCGACGAAGGGTGACGATGGTGAGCCCCCTCCCCACTTCAACGCGTTTGGTAACGGCCCGACTCAGATTTCACCGAAGTAACCGGTAAGTACGGACCTCAGGTTGGGCCATTCATACGCGTAGGGGTCTATAAGAACTCAAGGACCTGTCTCCTCACCGTGATACGTGTTCTTCGACCGGAACTTCGGCGTCGAGTGGCTTTGTGGATGCGTGTCGGTTTTGTCCAAGGGCGTCGCGACTCGCTGCTTGTGCTTATTTAGTCGCTACAGAATTAAGCGGCAGGTCTCCCCGAGTGGCGCCCTCGTTGTGGGAACAACCCCTCATTCGACGGTGGGACGTGTATTCTCTGTTACCTTGGCGGATACCCCCCAACGTGTTTTGGAAGGTTTTCCCTGTCCATTTCTTACAGCGCAATCGTTACGTCCAATTTATACGGGCGCGAATGTGGTCCGGTAGCATGTCTCTTGACTTGGGCTTAAATCACTCGTGAGCTTTGGAGCCCCCCGCATGGAAAAGGCACTTACTCCTATAAAACTCATCGTCAATGCTCTTTGTTACAGTCTAACTATCAATGCCATATCCGTTTGACCCGATCTCTCTATTTCATTCGACCCACACTTCACCCTACAACAGCCCCCATCATGCGATCAAGGGTGGCCATTTCGATTATCGGCTGCCATGCCGAGGGCGAGGTGGGCGACGTCATCATCGGTGGTGTTTCCGACATCCCAGCCAAGACAATGCACGAAAAGCTGGTACGGTACATGGCCGAGAGAGACGACCTACGCCGCCTCCTCCTTCACGAACCGAGGGGCCGCTTAGAAATGAGCATCAACCTGCTTGTGCCCCCCTGTCGCCCTGACGCGGATGCAGGGTTCCTCATCATGGCGCCCGGCGATTGGGTCCCGATGTCTGGCTCAAATTGCGTATGCACGACGACGGTACTCCTTGAAACAGGGATCGTGCCTATGAAGGAGCCCTTTACAGAAGTACGACTGGATACCGCCGCTGGTTTAGTGGTGGCGACGGCGGAATGCCAAGACGGCGTGTGCAAATCCGTCTCCTTTGACAATGTGCCTGCATTTGTCTATGCTCTTGATAAGGAGATTGATGTCCCTGGACTAGGGAAGGTCCTGGTGGATATCGCGTACGGGGGGCAGTGGTACGTCATCGTCCAGGCGGCAGAGTTTGGAATTCAGATCGAGAAAGCAAGCGGGGATCGCCTCGTTGAGCTCGGGAAACTGTTGAAGAGCGCGGTATTAGCGCAATGCATGCCCACTCATCCCGAGAACCCGGCCATATGCGGCATCAACAATGTCATCGTCTCAGAGCCACTTCTTGACGGACCGGACGGGAAGTCAGTCAAGCACGGCGTCGTCATTACACCTGGGAGGATGGACAGGAGCCCTTGTGGCACAGGCAGCTCTTCCCGTCTCGCCGTCTTGCACGCTAGAGGGCTTGTGAAGGTTGGGGAGCCGGTCAGGTTCAGGAGCATCATTGATACCGAGTTCGTGGGCCACGTCAGGGGGACAACGAAATTGGGGAACACCGAAGCGATCCTTCCCACGATCAAGGGGAGGGCTTGGATTACGGGTGAAAGGACAATACATCTAGACCCGGAGGATCCTTTCCAGGCCGGGTATTCATTCCTATAGATGCATACATAATACATTATACTGTCTATTGAACTAGTTGTTACTAGCGTCGAACACCGGGTGAGCGAAATACTGTTGGGGAGATTGCACCGGCCCTCGACAAACAATGTGCATGTGGGGGCATTCAATAGTCTTGATCATTTTGCTTTTGACATCTTGTAGCGTGTAGGCGCATTCGTATTAGTAACGGCTTGGCAGATCAACAACGATGGTGTATGGTACGTAGTTTTGCGCTAAGCGCCACCTCGGGATGACCTTCCCGTTCAGGTTGCGTGACCTGTCCACTTTGTGTTCCAGACTCGCGCTTGCCTGTCATTTTCTCACTGTACCTCCTATTAATTCTGGTGGCCACCAATGGTACTAGCTTCTGTCCCCCGCGTTGCGCCACCGTATTTGAACAGAATGGGTTAGCGAAACCATGAGTCCTGAGATGGCTTACCCCGCACTTTTCTGAGACCATCCCGGTAGACACATCCGGGGGACCGGGGGGCGATAAGCACCCCATTATGTGAAGGCACCATGGATCCCATTTCCGGTCCTGAGCCCTTTTCTTTTTGTCGCACTCGCTAACGCCTTCCTCCATTGCTTCGTATTGCTTTCTCCGCTGTATGCCCCACGCAATGTCAGCCAGGACTGCTACGCGGCGCCAATCCAGTGCGGAGAAACCCGGTAGGAAGCTGAGCCGAGAGGAGCCCCGGTCGCGGACTTTCACGGGCTGTCGGACATGCCGCAATCGCCACCTCAAATGCGATGAGTCCAAGCCGACGTGCACGGCGTGCCGACGCCTGAACATCGAGTGCGAAGGTTACGCTCCAAGCCTCCTATGGGTGGACGAGCAGCCTACGAACCCGGACCCCGATCACAGGGCAAAACGCAACGCATATCGGTATCCGCTTTTTGCCGAGAATGCCCGCAGCTCTATGAGTTTGGAGTTAGTTGAGAGCCTGGGTTTCCAGTCGGCAGGACGCGTGGTGACGGACCTTGACGCCGAGTCTGTGCCCGACGACGACTGCGAGCACCGCTCTGTTGGCCCGTTCGGTGTCTTTAGAGCCTTTGGCGACCCAAACGCCTTGGGACAGGCGTTTGGGCGTCATCCTCCGAATCCTACCGCAGGGTATCAGCCGGGGCACGTGGAGGAGCTTCCAGATGGCGGGGACATGGCAGACGCCGATGCTCCGTTGGACGTCTCACTAGAGACAACTGCCCCCAGTAACACTGAGCTGGGGATTTGGCGGCCATCGGACCGTTCAAATCAGCCTTCCGATCCGTTCTCTGCAGATCATGCTGCGGAAATCGAGGACTGGATACAACTGGGAACGCAACTCTGCGGGAGCACGCCTACCCCCCTCTCTTTTGACAACTTCGCCATGAATTCGATGGTTACCCCCCGATCTGGGTCTCCGCTTGATCCGTTCACATTCGGAGGCTCATGGGCCAGGAGCCCCGAGTACTCGCATGACTACCCGCCAATCGATGGCCAAGCGATAACGGCCGCAGACGATGCGAATCAGTTAGACTGCCTAGAGACCATCCCGCGCAGCGTCCCCGGGCCTACCGATTCTGTTGGAGGGAAGTCCATGCCGGGGCATGCGGCCGAGCTTCTACGATACCTTAAGGAAAACGTCCTAGGAGGCCCGATGCCGCCGACCGGACCGCGAGTGTCGCCATGGAGGAAGCTTCTCCTCCCGTGTGCTCTAGAGACGTTCGCCGAGCTCTCCCTCTGGAACACCACTTCATATACTCGCCTTAGTATCCTCTACAGCCTCCTCGCAAAGAGCGCACACCACCTTCACAGATCGTCCGCCCACGACGCGCAGCTATCTGCCCGGTGGCGAGAAGTTGCTCTCAGCCACCGGCGTGACGCGGAGAAACATCTCGGTCTGGCACTGGGGAGAGAGGTGGAAGGGAACGAACGGGCGAAATATACGGAGCTCTTAATGGCCACGTTGGGTGTTGGCTTCGTGTCGGTAAGCGATTCTTGAGATAATGCCCACCTCGCAAGATCTGCCATGTATTGACAATGCGCGCCAGATGTACTTTAGCGGGCCTCGGGATGTGAAGAAGCTATTGCTCGACGCCGAGCGTCTCATCCGTCTACGTGGGATTCCATCTAAAAACTCGTTCCCCCACCGCCTCCTACGTCACATGTACACGCACCTGAGGATCATGATGGAGAGCACGAATTTCTCCCCGCCGTCACTTGCGCCCCCGACAGATACCTCCAAGGACAGTCCGCCCAACCCGGGCCTCATGGCTATGGTGCCCTCGAGTAGTTTCCGCGTCGACGAAAGCAGCCTTGGTGACCTAGATACCCTTCGCCATAAACCGGATGAGGTCGGATACTACGACATCCATCTTGAAGTGTCGGGTCGTTGGCCAATATCCATGTATCCGGAGGTTTACGGGATACCCGAGTCGCTCATGACCCTGCATTCGCAGACCATTGGCCTCGTCAACGAGAAACCGAAGCTCGAAGCTGCTGGACTTGGGAATCCGGCCATTTCTATTGCCCTTATGCAGCATACCCGAACTTTGGAGCAACAGATCTGGTCCTGGTCCATGAAGGCGTCCGGTATCCCTGAAGGGCCTGAGAGACCGGAGTCGTTGGTATCCCCGGATACGCCATTCTATGATAAGCCGGACACCAGGCTGCTGGTCCTCGCCATGCGCGAGGCCGTCATCATTTATTTTTACAGGAGGGTGTACAACATGAGCGCGATGATGCTGCAGGACCAAGTGAGGAAGACGCTAGACTACATCCAGCCTTACATTGAGATAGGGAAGTACGACCAGGACTACGCCATGAGCATCGGCTGGGCGCTGTTCATCGGGGTCTGTGAAGCCGTGACGCCTGACCTGCAGAAGCGCGGCCTGCAGTGCCTCGAGGCTATCGACGGCCGTGGTGTTTTTATCGAGACCTCCGAGCCGAGCTCGGTTGTGCAGTCTGTGTGGGAACATCGGAAGCGGACGGGGGATTTGACATTTAGCTGGCCAGATATGATGATACAAACGTGGTTATGAGGCAACTGGCTGGGTATCGCGCTTAGGAATAGTTTGGTATTTAGAAAATAAACCGTTCATACCGGCTTTCCACAAGCTGTTCAAGCTCCCTCTCGTGTCCCGTTTTCGCAAATTGGGTCTGCGGACAAGACGCGTGTCAGCCAAGACCAAATATCTGGTTGAATGTCCTGTAAGCAAGCAAGTAGCGCCGCTGCCTTTCCTTGCAAAATAGGAAAGCTTTCCTTTTGCAAGGGCAAATTAGTCAGGGACCTCTTTGATTCGCCTCGCACTGCTATGATCTACATGCGCCCCAACAGCCCCACGCACCTCATGAGAGGGATAGTTTCCCCGGCGTCCTCAAAACGTACGTTCCTACCCCACACGCCATGGGTCCCGTGCGGGGTTTAGCTTAGGATGGTAAAGGAAAGTGACCCCGCCCCGCCGGAGCTCGCCGTGAGCACCCCAAACGGGCGGGGCCAATTACCTGAAGGTGGTACCCCCAACTACAGATGGGTGTCGCCTCCTCTCGATTTAAACACCGAAGCAAGAAGAGGGCCAAGGGGTGCAAGCCTTGGAATTGGAGTAGCATCCGCACGGTCTATCAGCACTCGAATCACCATGACTGCCACGATTGTAGTTCTCGGGTACGAGCCCCTACTAGCCCCGGACGTAATGCCTGACTTGCTCATTCCTTCAGGGCCGGCGTGTCCGGCCTGACAACAGCTTTGCTCCTCGCGAAGGACCCGGCGAACTCGGTTACCGTGATCGCCAGGCATATGCCCGGCGACTACAGCGTCGACTACGCATCCCCATGGGCAGGGGCGAACTTCCAGCCGTAAGTGGCCTTGTATATGTTTTTCAAGGCCCTATTAACTAAGGTACTGCTGCAGACTCTCCCATGAGTCGGACTGTCGGTGGGAAGAGCGTTCGTGGCCCGAAATGTCGCGGCTGGCTGCAAATGTCCCCGAAGCGGGCATCCACTTCCAACGTTCGTCCACGCGTATCTTTTCCCCATAGATTGCGCGGTCATGCTAACTTCTAGTTAGAAAGCCGAATCTATCGGCGGAAGGAGGAAATCGATAACGGCGGGGCTTCCTTTGACTCCCTCTTCAGCACGCTTCCCTGGTACAAGCGTCTCTTCCATGACTTCCGCGAGCTGGAGAAGCACGAGCTGCCCGACGGCGTGCACTCGGGCTGCGCATACACGGGGCTGTGCATCAACACGGCCGTCTACCTGCCCTGGCTTGTAGGCCAGTGCAGGAAGCGGGGCGTTCAATTCCGCCGCGGTCGAGTCTCTGACATCCGAGAACTCAGAGACATGCATCACTCCGGGAAGCGGGCGGACGTAATTGTTAACGCCTCGGGTCTCGGATCGAAGGACCTCGGGGGCGTCTCTGATTCTACCATGGCGCCTATCCGCGGCCAGATCGTCCTCGTCGAGAACGAGTCGGAACCCATGTACAACATCTCAGGGACCGACGACGGCCCGGACGAAGTCTCGTATCTAATGACGCGGGCTGTGGGCGGCGGCACTGTCCTGGGAGGAACCTACCAAAAAGGGAGCTGGGACCCTAACCCGGACCCCGAGATCGAAAAGCGAATCATCAAGAGGTGTGTCGCTCTCAGCCCCAGCTTGGCGAATGGCAAGGGAGTCGACGCCGTCAAGGTCATCCGGTCTGGTGTCGGCCTCCGGCCTTGGAGGGAGGGGGGAGTGCGAGTGGAGGCGGACACGGGCATTTTCGAAGGCGGGACTCTAGTTGTTCACAACTATGGCCATGCTGGGTGGGGATATCAGGGCTCATACGGCTGTGCGGAATACGCAGTGGAGCTGGTGAAGGACTTTGTGGACCAGAAGGCGGGGTCTACCATTAGTAGAGCAAGGTTGTAAGAAAGCATATTCTACGTTTCTTATGGGTTGGTTCCACACTCTTGCACGTATCTCGTATGAGCCACCGAGACAGCAGAACAACGGTTTCAACTGCGCTGTAATGTCAGTGGAAAGTGGCCATGATAGAGAACCCACATCGCTTGCATGAATGCGGTGCTGATTAGTACGTGACACTACTCGCCAGGGATAGACGTGCAGAAGGATCATAATCACAGGTAATATGCCTAATAAGGGATCACAATTATTTTTGAACACGTCTTTCAAGAAGCACATTGGACGTGGAGTGGTGGTGGCACGTCTCTACAGTCGCCTCATCTTAAAAGGTATACAAAACCGCAAGTTCCATTATTGTTTTTTCGCCTAAGAGTACTTCTAGAAATATACATGCCAATAAACTGAGAATAACAGCTTTTCCCTGTATGACCCCGTTCCATCCCTAATTATTTCAGCTTTGAGTCGGCATGGTTACCGACTTCTTCGAGTCCTCGACACCTTCGTCCTTCCACAGGCTTGTGACAGTCTTGGTCTGGGTGTAGAAGTTCAAGCCAGGCTTTCCGTAAAAGGTGCTGATCCCGCCGCCCGCGACACTCTTCTTGTTCCCTGTGAAACTGAACATGGGGAGCGGGACGGGGATAGCCACATTGACGCCAACCTGGCCGGCCTCGATGTTCTTCCTGAACCAGGAAGCCTTGGCGCCAGAGTTGGTGAAGATGGCCACGCCGTTACCATACTCGTTCCGGTTAACGAGCTTGGTAGCTTCCTCTAGCGACGGCGCAGTAAGGACCAGGAGAACGGGTCCGAAGACCTCTTCCCTGTAGATCCTCATCGACGTATCAACATCCGTGACGATGGTTGGCGCGATGAAATTCCCCTCGGGGTATTTCTCGGGCTTGTAGTTGAGCCCGTCAAGGGCAATCGTGGCACCCTCCTCCTTGGCCGAAGCGACGAGACCCTCGATGCGAGCCTTGGACTCGGGGCTGATGACGGGACCCAGGTCCGCGCCCTTCTCAAACCCGCCGTCGGTCTTTAGCGCCTTCGCCGCCGCCACCAGGTCGTCAACCCACTCCTTGGAATCCTCGCCAACGAGGACGACAGTGCTCAGCGCCATGCAGCGCTGCCCTGCAGCTCCGAAGGCAGCGCCGGCGATGGCGTTGATGGTGCTCTGGCGACTGCAGTCAGGGAGAACGACGGCGTGGTTTTTGGCACCGAGGTTGGCCTGGACACGCTTGCCGTTTGCAGAGCCACGAGAGTAGATGTACTCACCAGCGCTGTTGCCTCCTACGAAGCTAATGGCCTTGATCGCCGGCTCATCAATGATGAAGTTGACAGCGCGGTGGGTGCCGTGGATGACGTTGATCACGCCCTCCGGGAAGCCAGCCTCAACCGCAAGCTCAGCTAGAATCATGGCGGCGCCGGGGTCGCGCTCCGAAGGCTTGATTACGAGCGTGTTACCCGTGATGGTGGCAATCGGGATGGACCACAAGGGAATCATAGCGGGGAAGTCTAGAAAAAAGTAAGCATATATTCTCATACGTAACCTCAGGTCTGCTAGCGAGACTTACTGAAGGGGCAGATGGCGGCTACAACGCCCAGGGGCTCGCGGTAGCTGCGAGTCTCCATGTCCTTCGCCACCTCCAAGACTTCGCCAGTCATCTGGGTGGTAATTCCGCAGGCCGTCTCGGCGACCTGCAGTCCGCGAAGGACATCACCACGCGCATCCTCGAAAGTCTTGCCCTGCTCAAGGGTGATGGAGGCCGCCAGACGGTCCCAGTTCTCGCGAATCAGGCGCACATAGTTGAACATGATCTGCTGGCGACGAATGATGCTAGTTCCCTTCCATCCCGGGAAGGCCGCCTCTGCGCTCTCGACAGCGGCGCGCAGCTCCTCGTCCGTCGACTCGGGGACGCGCGTGACCGGGTTGTTAGTCGCCGGATCGTGGACGTCTATCCATTTGGTCGCAGCCGAAGGGGTGAACTTGTTTCCAATGAAGTTGGAGGTAGGCGAGGGGTCAGAGACCTTCTCGTGCGTAATAGGCCATGTCCGCGAGGTCAGAGAGTGGCTCGACCGGGACGCGCTGGTGAGCGCGCTGGCGAGGGACTTGGGGCGCAGACGCGCGGGCGCTCTAGCAAAAGCCATGGTGATTGAAAAAAGGGTCGAATGTCAAGCTGAATGGGACGAACTTGGGTGCAATGCAAAGGAGAAGGAGCAAGTGATTCTGGGCAAAAGGTGACGAGATTGTCCGCTGGCCTCCTTTTCCCTTTCTTCCCGATGGAAAAAACATATTCACGACACGGCAATACATACTCGGCCGCGATTTACAGCTAAGGCAAGTGGGGCGAAGGCTTCTCGATTCGTTCACGTCCTCGGGGCTCTTCGGAAAGTTCTTGTGACGGTTTAGGAAGAGGTACCCCGCACCCCCCACACACCTGCCCGCCCGGTCCCCGGACCTGAGGGGGTCAGTGGGCCGAGCGCGCCGCGCTCCACTCCGCACGGGGTAATCCCGATTGAGTAGGCTTCCGCGAACAGGTGGCACATCCCGTTTTGGTTGTCCTCATACCCAAACATTGTCATGATAGAGGTGAGCAGTTTCCGCACCCCGGCCCATTGGATATAAATGTAGATTCAAACCCTGGCGAAGCACGGACTGGTCTTGCACTTGACCCGAGTTGTACCCACAGAACCCTGGCAGACTTGACCACTTGAGACCCTATCCTGTTCATTATCCTATCTTCTTGTCTTAGCACTCCGACACCTTGCCTTGACAGAACCAATCAAACACCCCAGACAACATCTCAACATCTTTCACCATGCCCAAGGAACTTACCGGTATTATGGTGGCCCTCACCACTCCCTTCGGGGATGACGGGTCCGTCGACGGCGCCGCCCTTGACGCCCACATCCAGCGCCTGATCAAGGCTGGCGTCCACGGCCTTGTGCCCGGAGGAAGCACGGGCGAGTTCGTTGCTCTCTCCACAGAAGAGCGCAAGAAGGTCACCGAGCTCTGCATCAAGGCCGCGGCCGGCCGCGTCCCCGTCGTTGCCGGCACTGGCGACCTCTCCACCAGCCGCTGTATCGACCTCGCCAAGCATGCCGGCCAGGCCGGCGCCGACGCCGTCATGGTCGTGCCCCCCTTCTACGACGCCCCCAACCTGTCGCAGCTGCGGGAGCTGCTGGGCGACATCCACAAGGCGAGCGGGCTGCCCGTCATGTATTACAACATCCCCTCCGCTAGCGGCGTGACGCTGTCTCCCAAGGACCTCGCTGGTCTCTCGGATGTCGGCGTCAAGTACATGAAGGACACCTCCGGCAACGCGCCGGGCTTGACGGAGCTCCTCTTCGACCCGGCCCTTAACAGCCGTATCACCGCCTTCAACGGGTGGGACACCCTCACATTCTACGGCCTAGCCGCCGGTGCCAAGGGCTCGGTCTGGGGCGCGACCAACGTCATTCCCGAACTCTCGGTCGAGCTCTGGGACGCCGTCGCCGTGAAGAAGGACCTCGTCAAGGGCCGGGAGCTGTGGGCTAAGATGTGGCCCGTGTGCAACTTCCTCGAGAGCCACAACTACGCCTCGGCGGTGAAGACGGGCATGGAGCTCCGGGGGTGGAAGACGGGCGGCCTGAGGAAGCCCTTCGCTCTCCTCGAGGGCGACGACAGGGCCAAGTTCGCGGAGATTCTGAAGAATGCGGGACACTAAAATGTTGGCTCTCTGCTAGTTGGACGAAGTTATGTTGGTGATGTTGAGATGATGGATAATTGAATAAAAGAATAACTTATGACCAGCACTGTCATCTACGTCTCTATTATTATTGTGCTTATGCGTGCTCAAAGAGCTGACAGAGGATTATCTCAATCCGTCATTCATTCCTGGGCATTCAAGCATTGCGCCAAATGATAGAGTGTCAAGTCCACTAGCGAATCGGATTTACCGTAATATTTCGCCCCTTGACGATAGCCTCACCTGGACATAATGTTCGACACGACACATGCTTCGTACGAAATTGCATGTTTGTTTTTTTGGGTACATTAAGCCGATGATAATTCCAATCTCCTTTGAAACTTGGTCCCGCCTCTCAAAGTGACCACTACGGCAAAATACGAGCAACATGCCACTCAGTGATTTTAGCCCTGAAGTGGTCATTATCTTGCAATCTGACACAGCCGCATCTGGACCGACACCGGCGTGCCAGTTTCTCCAGGGGCGGTGTCTCCTCCAATACTCAGTGGCGTCATAATGTACCCCGCCCTGCAATTACCATGTGGTGGGGTGTCAGGTGAACATGGTGCGGGGAAGGCGACCCAGGCTAGCATGTGGGGAATAAGTCCGGAAACCCGGAAACGTCGCTTCTACCCCTGGAATCCAAAAAGGCATGTCTACCCGACGCCAGTGGGGCCCCCAAAGGCATGTCTCGCCAAGTGCTGCCCCAGGTCGGTTAGCGCTAAGCCGCGTGCGGGGTAATGGGGGTCACCGGGCTTGCAATGGCCAACAAAGGAAGGTGAGGTAAGGATCTATGTTGGGCCACTGGGAACGAACTGTCGCTCCTGATGCGGAGAATGGGATTGGATTCCCATAAATCACCTCCCGTCGTTGTAATGAGAGGCGAGTTATTAGACGAGACAGGCTGAACAGACACCTATCCCTCCTTCTCATAGATATCCCCCTGATCCACTTGTCCGACGAACTCCATCGGGCAGCCATCACAAACCTACGCCACAATGTCGGCCTCTCTTACTCGACATGTTCGCGCCATGAGGGTAGGCTCTGCGAGGCTCGGTGCGAGGGCACTCAGCAGCAGTGCGTATCGCGCCAGCGTCCAGGGAGAGCCCGCCAGGCCCAGCGTCAAGACCAGCATCCCCGGGCCCCAGACCCAGCGCATTGTCAAGGACCTTGACAGCGTCTTCGACACCCGAAGCCTCAAGATGATTGTCGACTACAAGAAGAGCCTGGGAAACTAGTGTGTCAAGACTTCAAGCTGCCACGACGAGACCGGTCACGAGCTAACGCGGTTTACAGCGTCAGGGATGGCGATGGTAACGCCCTTCTCGACGTGTAAGCCCCTTCCCGGCTCCCCATGAGGCAATCGACAGGCTCGCGCTAATAAGCCTCGCAGGTTCGCGCAGATCTCGTCAATCCCGCTCGGCTACAACAACCCAGCCCTTGCCGCCGCCGCCTCATCACCCGAGATGGTCAACGCCCTCATCAACCGTCCTGCGCTTGGCGTGTTCCCCCCGCCCGACTGGGCCGACATCCTCTCCAGCGGCATCCTACGCGCCGCGCCCACTGGCATGAACCAGGTCTTCACGGCGACGACGGGCTCCGACGCCAACGAGACGGCATACAAGGCCGCCTTCATCTGGCGCCTGACGCAGGAGCGTGGTGGTAAGGAGATATCGCAGCGGGATCTCGACTCGGCCATGCAGAACCAGGCCCCTGGGGCGCCCAATTACTCTATCTTGTCCTTCGCTGGCGGCTTCCACGGCAGGCTGTTCGGGAGTCTTTCTACCACCCACAGCAAGGCCCTGCACAAGGTCGACATCCCGGCGTTCGACTGGCCCACGGCCCCGTTCCCCCAGCTCAAGTACCCTCTAGAAGAGCACGTCGAGGAAAACAGGGCAGAGGAAGACCGTTGCCTGCACGAGACCGAGCAGATCATCGCCAACTTCCACAACCCAGTCGTGGCCGCCGTCGTTGAGCCCATCCAGTCGGAAGGAGGCGACAACCACGCCACCCCCTACTTCTTCCGTCGCCTACGGGAGATCACGGAAAAGAAGAACGTCCTGATGATCGTCGATGAGGTCCAGACTGGCGTGGGCGCCACCGGCAAGTTCTGGGCGCACGAGCACTGGGACCTCCCCTCGGCCCCCGATATGGTCACCTTCTCCAAGAAGGCCCAGGCGGCGGGCTTCTACTACAAGGACCAGTCGATGCGGCCGGACAAGCCCTACAGGCAGTTTAACACCTGGATGGGAGACCCGGCGCGGGCCCTCCTCTTCAAGGCCATCCTGGGCGAGATTGAGCAGCACGGCCTGGTCGAGAAGACGGCCGAGGTCGGCGGGTACCTGCACCGCGGACTGGAGCAGCTCGCGCAGCGCTACCCCGGCGAGATCCAGAACCTCAGGGGCAAGGACCGGGGCACCTTTATTGCCTGGGACAGCCCCCGGCGCGACGAGGTCTTGAAGCTGGCTCTGGCTAAGGGCGTCAACATTGGCGGGTGTGGCGATACTAGCATCCGGCTACGGCCTATGCTCGTTTTCCAGGAGCACCACGGTATGTACACTCTAGATCTTCGAAGCCACCCAATGAGTTATGTGCTAACAACCCTGTCACAGCCGACATTCTGCTCGAGGTCCTTCAGGACATTTTCCGTGGGAGGTAGACGAATCACTTTCGGTTATACAATGAAAGAAAAAAAAGGGGGGGGAATAGAAGTGTCTTTTCTGCGTGTATCACGGAAAATCGGGTATCAAACAAAGTTGGGGGTGAAGACCGTGGGTAGTGAGCTCTAGGCTTAATACCAGCCGAGTCGGAGGACGGAGTGCTAGAGGATCCCTTGTTCATAGGCTACAAAAGTTGCTTTAGAAACGTAATAAATCACAGCGCTTCAAATCATACGCCGAGTATTTCACTCTTGTCGCGATCGCATATTGCTTCTAATTTCGTTGCATCGTTGAGAGTCTGCCTCAGCGCGAAGGGAAGTATGTTCGGTATTACTCGCCCTTTTCGAGTGTGGGTGTCAGGGAATGAGTGATGGGACTGTCTGCCGATGCGGAGAGGCCCAGCTATGCGGGGTCGGACAGGCGGGTGGCGGATGACAAGTGGGTGCAACTGGTGCTTCTAGTGACGACAGATGCTCGCCACCGCTCGATTAGGTATAACGCGTAACCGAGACTTGGAATTCGGCAAGTCACCGCGACCTCTATGCTTATAAGGCATCCGGATGAGTGGGGGAGCGCAAGAGCGAGCAGATGTTGGACAGACCAACCCCTCATCACCCCTCACTCTCCATCATAGTCACTTCCACTCTAACGGCCGAAAACATGTCCACCATCTTCCTGTGAGACAGCCCTCCCGTGCTCTTCGTTGTCTCCTCTATCTGTCAGAAGGCTGACTGGTTCCAGCACCGGGGCCTCTGGCTATGTCGGCGGGCAGATCCTCAAGGAGATTTCCCGAAGCCACCCCGCGCTTAGCGTTACAGCGCTCGTGCGCGATAGTCAGGTGGCGGACCGCATCTCAAAGCTCTACCCTAAGACGCAGACTGTCATTGGGAGCCTAGATGACGCGGACCTCGTGGAACAAGAGGCGTCCAAGGCGTCAATTATCCTGAGTACGCGCGTTCCCGGTTGTCCAAAAACAGTTATAGTCTGGTTGTGCTGACAGTGGTCAAGATGCTGCTTCGAATAAGCATATGGGCGGTGCGAAGGCCATCTATCGCGGAATAAGCAAGCGCACGAGTCCCTGTACGTGTAAATCGTCAAACCGAACCTATGATGCTAGGACCAGGAGCTAACATTCCTGCCGCGGTGATAGCCTACTGGATTCAGATCACCGGCGCCAGCGCCCTCGCCATTAAGGACCTTTCGTCCCCTTCTTACGACGTCGGCCGCGAATCTTCGGCGGTATATGACGACCTCGATGGCGTCGAGGCGATACGGTCCCTCATCCGAGCGCACCCCTCGCGGGAGATGGATAACTATGTCTTGGATGCGAGCAAGGCTACTCCCTCCATCAGGACGGCGCTCATCCTACCGCCCATAATTTACGGAAAGGGAGAGGGCCCGGGCAACCAGCGCAGCATCCAGATTCCCTCGCTATCGCGCGTGACTCTGGAGAAGGGGCACGTTGTACGAGCTGGCAAGGGGCTCAACCGCTGGGGCAGCATCCACGTGGCGGACATCGCGCGGGTATTTACGGGCCTGGCCGTGGAGGCCAGCAAGGACCGTCAGGATGAGGCGCTGTGGAACGACAATGGCATCTACCTGACAAGCGCTGGCGAAATGGTATGTCATGCACCCGGGTGGAATTGTCTGGTGTTTGCTAACGTTATATGTTTTGAATTGCAGAGCTTCGCGGAAATTTCGGACAGGGTTAGCCGCGCTGCCCGTGAGAAGGGCTTGATCCAGAGCGCGGAGGTTGAGGAGCTATCCAAGGCCGAGTCCGACAAGGTCCTTCCCGGAGGCTCTGTATTCTTCGGTTCTAATGCTAGGGGCAACGCCCATCGGGCGACAGCTCTGTTTGGATGGAAGCCGACTGAGGAGAGCCTGGAGGCGGAGATTCCGAGGGCTGTGGCGGAAGAGGCGTCGCGACGGGGTTAGGCTGGGTTCGTAGAATAATCAGCTTCACTAGATTAGATTGCTTCTATAATAACCTCAACTACAATCCGGTTGCCCTTCAATACTTGGTTTTGCCGTGATTCTGATTCTTAACGGGTATGGAACTGCATACCATAGGTTAAGTCTCTACGACAAGCTCACACTTGTTCCCTACAGGCGCTGGCCTGATATCAATTCATCTCGTATATACTGTGTGACCAAGATCTGTGATGTCCCGGCCAAGGACGAGTTACCCTTTACCGAAAGCTCGGGACACGTCGTATTCATGTGTATGTTTGCGGTAGCATCCGACAATGCCATATTACAAATCGTTGTTGCGTCTTTACTCTAAAGATGTACCGCTAGCCGGCATAAGCCGCCGGGGACAGAGGCGGGGGTATCCAACTTCTCTTTTGGGGTAGCAAAGCAGAGGGGTAATATGTCATACCAGCTCTTTCCGGCAGGTCTCTCCGAACGCACTAACGCCACCGGAATGGCGGGGCATCGTCCCCTACAATGTTCCCCTCCCCCTCCCCCTCCCCCGCAGCCCCGCACCCAAGAGCACCGCTTGTATTTTATACTACATAGTCATCTTGGTGGCCCCCTACTTCATTAACAATCCAAAAATTACGATATACAACAGCGCAAGCCTTGGGAAGAACACGAAAAACCTTCACCTTCTATCCCTTTTGTGTTTCCCTCAGTCATAGTAAAGCGACTTCCTGTCAGGCGTGCTAAGACCCAGATCTCACCATGGCACCCACCTTCCTGGAGCTCGAGGCCCCCAACGGCGTCAAGTACTCCCAGCCCACAGGCCTCTTCATCAACAATGAGTTTGTCGAGTCCGCCGCCGGCGGAACCATCACCTCGATTGACCCTGCGTATGTACTGCCCTGTCGCACGTTTCCGCTACACGTCCGCTTGCCCGCATAATTCTAACACCCATCGTTATAGGACCGAAAGACCGATTGCCACAGTCCAGGCTGCTGGCCCCGAAGATGTTGACAGAGCAGTGAACGCCGCCCACAAGGCGTTGAAGGACCCTTCCTGGAAGCTGCTCCCGGCTTCCGACCGCGGCACGCTGATGTTCCGCTTGGCCGATCTTATGGAGCAGAAGAAGGAGCTCTTTGCCACAATCGACGCCTGGGATAATGGTCAGCATCGCCCCAGTTTTCCCTGAACGTCACCTCTTAACGATAGACAACTGACAGAGACATTCAACTACAGGGAAAACCTACCAGGAGGCTCTGGAGAACGATATTCCCGAGGCCATCGGCGTCATCCGATACTACGCCGGGTGGGCCGATAAGACGTTCGGCCAGACCATCAGCACCACACATCAAAAATTCGCCTACACCCTACGGCAGCCTGTCGGTGTAGTGGCGCAAATCATCCCCTGGAACTACCCCCTATCCATGGCCACGTGGAAGCTCGGCCCTGCGCTGGCATGCGGCAACACGGTGGTCCTCAAGTCGGCGGAGCAGACCCCTCTGAGCATCCTAGTATTCGCTCAGCTTATCAAGGAAGTCGGTTTCCCTCCGGGCGTCGTTAACTTCATCAACGGCCTAGGGAAGGAGGCTGGGCCGGCTCTAGTAGGCCACCCGCTAGTCGACAAGGTTGCCTTTACAGGCTCGACGGGGACCGCGTCTCAGATCATGGGCCAAGCTGCGAAGACGCTGAAGAACATCACGCTCGAGACCGGAGGCAAATCTCCCCTCCTGGTCTTCGAAGATGCCGAGATGGAGCAGGCGGTGAAGTGGTCGCACATGGGAATCATGTCCAACCAGGGCCAAATTTGCACTGCCACCTCGCGGATTCTCGTTCAGGAATCGGTATACGATTCCTTCGTCAAGGATTTCCTTGCTACGACAAAGGCCGTCAGCATAGTCGGAGATCAGTGGTCCGAGAAGACCTACCAAGGACCCCTAGTCTCCAAGGCACAGTACCAGCGCGTGTTGGACTACGTCAAAATCGGCACCAGCGAGGGCGCCACGCTCGCCGCCGGCGGCAAGCCGCTCAGCCTCAACACCGAGGGTACGGGCTTCTTCCTTGAGCCTACCGTTTTCACGAATGTCAAGCCCAACATGCGCATCTTCCGCGAGGAAATCTTCGGCCCGGTAGTGGCCATCATCCCCTTCAAGACCGAGGAGGAGGCCATCTCCCTAGCCAACGATTCGACTTACGGTCTTGGCTCTGCCGTCTTCACGACGAACCTGGAGCGCGCGCATAGGGTTGCGGGCGAGATCGAGGCTGGGATGGTGTGGATCAACAGCAGCCAGGACTGTGATACGCGCATCCCATTCGGAGGCGTGAAGCAGAGTGGTATCGGGAGAGAGCTAGGTGAGGCGGGGCTGGAGGCGTACAGCCAGGTTAAGGCGATTCATGTCAACATGGGCAACAAGATGTAGAGACGTGTAATAGTTTAAACGGGGTATTTTTGAATATTTTCTTGCTTTCAAAAGTTGGAGAATTCTCGATTGGACTCTGGCTGGTAACTTTAGAGAACCTCTGCCGTTATCCGGCGGGTATGTAAATGGCCGAATGGCCAAAGTCGTAATGGAATATATCATCGGGGGGTTGTTTCATGCTCCGTTACTTTTTTCCTTCACTCGCCTTTCCTAGGCGCGTGTTAGACCACGCGCCTTATCCAGTTTGTTACACACGGTCCCCCTCTTCCTTGAGTTCACCCTCTATAGGCTTCTCTTAGATATTTAACTACTACATTACACGCATTGTGCACCGGATGTTTGTTCACTAATCAGGAGTCACTCGCTGATCATGTCGGAGCGATATCGGCGCGTTCTCCTTGTCCTTCCGGCGGCGGATGCCGAACAGCGCTAGCTCGTTAACTGGGCTAGTCTGGCACTTAGTCGGTGCTTAGTCAACTCTTCGTTATGAATCTTCTGGTCACAGACGACCGTAAACTGTCCACGGACCCGAACCTTTGCCCTTCCTACAGGCAGTTGATGATCACGAGGAGCTCCATCGACCGCGAACGGTCCAAACAGCGGGACCGTAAATCGTGCACGTTGGCTCCCGCCCAGTGGATACGCAATGACAGGCCTCCAGGGCGCTGATCTTGAAGACCCAGAGACAGGTGCGGATGTCTATGGCATGCTCATGGTGGGGTTTCCCAGGAGAGTACATCGAGTACGTGAATTATGCTCGTGATAAAGACAGAGTACACACCCGCTCCCGTATCCCCATGCCTCCCGCCCGCCGCGGGGTCGATGCGGACAGAAACGCCATTCTCCGCCTGCAGCCTCGACAACGCATAATTGCCATGCCCTTCTTCAGAAACTACTTCTACGCTAGCTTCGTAATCCCCATGAGTACGATATCCACCTTCCGTTACCTCCCACCCACAACATGGATGTCCCGCCCCCTTTCCCCTTCCAATACGATATCGGCACAGCAGAAGCAATGTCCCCAGCTTCTTCCTCTGTCTTCAAACCCAGAGCCTGACTACAGAACTACGAGATCAATGGTTATACGTGGCCCTGCCTGATTCGATGCCTCTCCATGCTCGCAATGTAGTTACTTATGGTTGAGGCTGGATCGCGGGACTGATGGGAAGCGTCGTTGGCAAGGAGATTATTGGGGGCGAGGACTGTAGGGTTTGATTACGACGACACTTTCTGTATTTATTGCCGACCTGTTACGATCGTACGAGATGCAGTATTGCCCTCGATTAGGGTTTGGTTATGTGAGACTTTCTTTATGTATTGCTGGCCTGCTACAATCATACAAGATGCCGCGTTGCCCCGGATTTAGGGTGTGATAATTGTTGCTCGCTAGCGTGAGAAGGGCGTCACCTGACGAGGTAATCACCAGTCATGTGTCTCAGGGCCGGGCCTCTCGGGGTTTGGAGACGGTCTCTCAGCTCCGATCGTGGCTCTTAAGTGTCGAGTCATTGTTGGCCTCATGCTTCAGGCTGTGGCACAGACCCCTCCAGACACACCACACCACACTTCGCATCTAAAAGACAGGGCTGGCCAGCACTGGTATATGTAATGTATTTTCTGTGCATCGGGTATCACTTGTAATGTTGTCCAGACGACATCGGCTGTCGGTTGAATCTTCCCATTCAAATGTTTGTCCAATCTTACAATAACACAAAATCAACCCCGAATGGCGGCGTTTGACTATATATCATCCTAGTTTTGCTAAGTACTATCCTTGAATGCACCTTTTCCTACCAAAGAAGATATCGTATATATTGGCACCTAAGCCATATCCTAGCACCTAGGTTAAGGTAAATTCGATACTGTGGCTAAACACTATTACTGTCAGCGCGAGTACCTGCGGCCAAATGACTGCATTAAACAATCAAAATATGTTATACCGCTGTTACAACGTAGCAGGATTGACCCCAAGCCGGCCCTATATAGCATCCCCGTCAGCGCCACGCCTCAGCGCGCCGGCGCACCAGCTGTCACTGACTGAGTCTTCGATTCAGGGCCCTGACGATTGCGTACCGGAATATAGCCTAGATGCGAATATGTTTAAACTACGTAGACTTATAAGTGATATTAGACAAGGTATAGAACGAGTAGGTTTAAGGATGGTACTTAGAAACCTTAATATGATATATAGTCAAACCCCTTTTCGCTTCCGGGGTTATCTGGTCGGACACTTTGGGAGCTATGCATCTAACTCGGAAGCTGGGAAGTGTCATCGTGACAGAACAAGGGCGGCAACACATGGCAGAATATCAAGGAACGAGACGAGTCAAGGCAGCAGACCAATTAGAGAACGAGCGATGACAGCGAAACCTTGATCACGTAATACCCCCGTGGTCATTGCCGTTTCTAGCGATGCTAGCACACGCGAATGCGGCCACACGCGGGCCTAGCTCCGAGCTTTCTATTGCAATGGCCGCCTTCGGACGTTTACGTAAGTGCAATATTGCAAATTTTGTAATCGGAAGTCGACCGCGATGCTTAAGTCAGGTGTCCAGACCATCTAGCGACAAAGGTACAACTAGCAAAAGATGCGGGCTAGTAAAAAGGCAAATATGAGAGTAGAGGTCAGAAAATACAAGGGGTTCATCAAGGATTTATAGTTGTCATATAAGGAGGAGGAAAGCCAGCATCGCAATATCGATTTCGGGGTATGACTGGCAGACCCGCCTTTAGAGGTTGGGCGCCCAGGAGCACATCAAGAGCCGGAAAACACGGGCATTCCCGATAAGAGTCTGCGTGTGATGTGAAGGATTGAGAGCTCTGGGGCGGCGCACGACGATACAAACGGGCTCAGATTAAAGTTGGTCGGATTTTCCAATAATATTACGTGGCTGGGTGTGTAGCCGTTAGTTGTCTTGGCAAGTGCTAGCACCTGCTTCCTCTAACGTAAACCGCCCACATGTTTATTATCGGTACCTTTGAGCTACGTCCACCAGCGTTTACAGCATTCTTCTCCTATTCCCCGGATTTCGAACCTTTCCAACACCAATGTTAGCTGCACCAGTTGCCCCAACGGCGAAACGTGCTGTCATCAGCCATGCCACTCCAGATGAAATCCCCGCTATCGTCCACTTTACCAAGATAGCCCGCACTAGCATGTTTCCGAAGCTGGATACTATATCGCACAGCCAGCACGCTGATCGAGAACTCGCCGCCTTTCAGCAGACCTACCTGGACCATCCCGATGGAGCCTACCTCGTCGCCCGAGTCGACGGCGTCCTAGTCGCCACGATCGCCTACGTCCACTACGACTACCGATTCCCCCACCTGCACCTCGGACAGGAACGCGCCGTTGAGGTGGTCAGGCTTTACGTCGATCCGGCCTTTCGCCGCACCGGCTTGGCCTCTCGACTATTCCTCGCTTTAAAAGAGACGGCGCGACAGCAAAAGATCGAGCAGCTGTATCTTCATACTCACCCTTTCCTGCCTGGTGCCGTTAGTTTCTGGGAGAAGCATGGGTTCCGTGTCCTCGATGTGGACGACGACCAGGTATGGCGCACAATACACATGAGGCTACTACTAGATGGGAGGGTCCATTGTTGCAAGGTATAACCTTGTTCTAGAATTTATTGTATCTACTTGTTTTATACTTAGCGAGATCGCTAAGCACTATCATATTTAGAGCGACTGGTTAATAGCTGTCCACCAAGTAACTTCATTCCTTCAAGCAAAGGCATGGCGACCCATATACAGGCATCCCTTTCCGTTACGGTGGATGTCATAGAGCTACGCTGTAAAATTCGCCTTGTGCTTACGCCCTCTTCTCCTCTGTTGATTGATAGGACTGTTGAAGCACTGGGCTCGAGACAAGTGCAACAGTGGAATCAGAGTACTTCTCCCTTTCGCGACGATCCGCCTGTTCACTGTTAGACTAAGGGTCAATATCCTCCCGCGTCGGATCACTTACCCATCGAACGAGGAAGAACCAGCCGGACAAGACAACGGAGACGCATATCATCGCAATGTATCCCTTTTTCCAGTAAGGAGCATCGTCGGCCGGGTAAAGCGCAATGCCCCAGAACGTCCAGAGAAGGCCATCGGCCGCCCCCATCGAAGCAATAACGACGCTCCGCGCGGCGTCATCGGCTGACATGGCCAGGATATTGTTAGACCAACTGTAGAGTAGGGGGTTGATACCGTAAGAGGTAGAAGAAAGATAGAACGCCGTGAGGTGTCCTGCCAGTGACACGTTTTGGATGAGTAGAACCACTGAGCAGACAATTTGGATCGCGCAAAGGATAAAGCCAATACTGAGTCGCCTGTTGTACCGGTCCATAGCAAAGGAAGAGGCCATTTCTGCCAATATGCCGATGGCGTGGGTTGGGATGGGATAGGTGTTGACTTGAGACTGTGTGAATCCATCTGACTCCTGGTGGGCTTTCATATAGAGGAGCATAAGACCCTGGACGATGTAGCCCTGCATGGCTGAGGATAAAGCAGAGTAAAAGCAGAAGATATAACTGTAATTTGGTAAGCAAGAGTTTTTCTAGCTATGGTAAGAGTAACGAAGACGTACAAGAGCGGCTGCCCTAACACCCGCTTAGCCAGGCTCCACGGCTGGATATTGTGGCCATCCTCCCTCTTGGGCGGTAGACGGTCAAGAGCAAGTTGACGTTCCTTTTCATCTAGGTACGGGGCCTTGGTATTTTCCGGTAGATCGGGGAAGAGGAAGTAGCCGAAGATGGCAACGGGGCAGGTGATGATGCCGTCTATCAACAAGACCCATTGCCAGCCTTGGAGGCCAGCGTGGCCGTCCATGGTCTCGTGAATCGCAGCCATCATGGCGCCGGCGAACATCTTGCCAACCTGTCCAGCAATGGTGAACATGGCGGTGCGCTTGGCGAGCTCGTTCTTCTTGCTGATTTCGAGGTCAGTGCACTGCTCAGGGATCACCTTGAATGATATAACAAGACTTACTACCAAGAACCCATGATGTAGACAGAGCCCGCGTAGGTGCTGGCTTCAGCGAAGCCCAAGAAGAATCGGAGAACGCCGAGCTGCGCGAAATTCTTACAGGCGGCGCTGGCCATGGTAAAGCCAGCCCACGCGAGGATCATGAGGGGTAGCCATATGCTAGGCCGAACTTTCTGGATTATAAGGCTGTGGGGTATCTGACCGACAAGGAAGCTATAAAACAGCGTTAGAGCGCGCTCCGACGTCCCAGTGAAAGGGCGGACATACCCAGCAGAAGACAGCGACAGGAGTACATTGTAATCGTCCCCCGTGAGGTCCAGGTCCTCCTTAAGCCCAGCAACCTGCCACGGATGTGAATATGTGAAATAAGAGGCAATGATGGTTATAGCAACTAACATATGCGTTGGCGAAGGCAGCCCTGTCTTTGAAATGTGTTAGCAACCAGCGCTATATGATTCGAAGATACGACGACTAACCGAGGTGGTTGACTAGGAAGCTGAGGCAACAAAATGTCTACAAAATCCATTAGCCCTTGAACCAACTACGCAAGGAGTGTTTCCGACGCACAAGAATGAAGAAATCTATAGCAACAAGTGTTAGAGACTGTAACTAGAGGGAAGGGGCAAGTCAAGGATCGATATCGTACCAATTTTCCGAATCAACTTCTTTTCTTCCTTGCTTGTATCACCCCACATAAAGTCGGACACTAGAGTACGTCGTTGTCGTGAGTTCGTGTTTCGCGCATTGGGCCTGGGGCTTCGCGATCCGTCACAACACACCTTTCCAGCTGCCCTCCCGCTTTTCCGACATCTTCTGACGAAATCGCACACTCGCGTTCGAGAACGGAAAAATACGCTCAAAAACGACTTGGTGACACCTGAACGCCTGCAATGGAAGAAATCGGACGAAAATAACTCAACGACTAAATATGCAAATGATCGAGCTCCGTCGATGTTCCTCGAGCCCCTCACATTGGATCAGGCAAAAAAAAAAAAGATAAGACTAGTACCCAATCACCAACATGGTTATTCCAATAGGCGACCAGAGTGGCGGTTTACGTAAGTGATGAGCCTTCTTGCATGAACTGCATGTAATATTTCCGGTTTTTACTGTACACTTACGTTTTGTGATACCGTATCTCGTCTCGGCAATCCTGGGCCGCCAGGGTACTTGCCCCGCCCGAAACCAAGTACCTACGGGCAAAAAGCCCACCAATGCAGAACGTGTTATCGTTATGTACTTGTTTTCCCCATGTGGCTATTAGTTTCAGTATTACACCAGAACCTGCTCAACTTATTTAAAGTAGGCTTAGTATCTAACTAGTGCTGTTATATACTTTCTTTAGCGAGCGGGCATATCCGGAAGTGCCGGAAAGGTCCGCCTGTGTCGTTGATCTACATAACCTCGGGTCACTTCATAATTACCTTGACGTGCGTCTGGGAAATCTTGGACGCGGAACGGTTGGCCGGATCGGCACGCTTGGTTTGGGCATCATAGTGTGGACGTGGTGATCCTATAAAGACTTTGCTGGGTCTTGTTCAGAGAACAGTCGCCCTTCTCCCATTGGCTACTCGCTCCTGCCGTCCATGGCGCGCAACTTCATCCCTGCGTCCTCTGCCTCCGGCCAGCCATCTGGAAGACCTTGCCACATGATGGTGAGCGTGATATGACCTTATGAGTTCTCGTGCCACTCAGTGTGGTTCGGTAGAGGGGCCGCGCTGCATGCAACGCATCCCCCTGTATACCTACTGGATCGCGCGAGAGCAACAGGCCCAATTTCTTTAGCTCCATCATTGCAAGTACGATCCTTCTGTAAACCGGTGAGCCCCTAAAGATCCGACCCCACCTGTCGGGCCCGTAATGAATAGCCGTGTTTCTAAACCTCGTGGTTTTGGTTTCGATGTTTCGATCCATACCCCCGGACGGACCCTTCCCATCTTGTATATGTATGAGAATATGTGAATCTCACAGGACAGCAACATGGCGTCTATTCATATGTGGAGACTTTGAACATGGCTTCCTGAGGATATCATGATGCGCGTCAGACCCGCTCCTTGGCAGGAACGCCTTATTTGGCAGATTCGGTGCAGATCAAGCAAATGCCGCAGGGCACGAAGTGTTTCCGCCGTGTCCTTGGCACCTCTCTCGGACACACCCATGGCTCCTGGACACTTGCTTACACTTTGATATCGACAACAACTGCTAGCTGAACACCGAATCCTACAAGAGGGTCAAGCTTTCATGTCTCGCATCCGATCCTAAGTCGAGGACTCCTCGTAACCACTTCTGCCGACAGGCTTAACGGGCTCTGGACTTGTGGATTTCCGCGTTGGGGAAACTACATAGGTCACTTCCCTAAGATTCCATTTTACGCGCCTCTTGTCTTCAGTCTGCATTGACTAGGCCTGGCGCTCTCATCGCGTCCATGCGCCGTGAGTGTTAAATGGAGATTGTATATTGCACACTTGATTGTGCCGGACGTCGTAAATGTTTTCCTCGATCAGCAAAGTACAGATAGAGCGCCGCCTCCGAACAGACCCACCAGCGTGATAGTCGCATTTCCGACTCAGTGGTCGGGATGCTATATCGAGGACCAAAAGGCGTGTAGGATGTTGGGGAAGCAAGTAGACAACCCTCTTCGAAGCTATATGTAGCCTGCATCGGACCCTCGGCAGCACCTACAAGTCATTTTGAATCTGTCGATTAATATATTCCCGTACTGTCATGACAAAATCATAGGAACTGACAAGATCATAGGAACCACCCGCGTAATACCAACATATGCAGGCGGCGGAACCATAATTCTACCACACCAATGCCGGTTGAATATATCTGTCCCACGTTGCAGTACCAATCATTCTCAAATATGCCAAGACACGGCAGTAGATTTTTCTTTGCTCATCACCCGCCCTTTCCCAGCCCGCCACATCTTCGCAGACTTCAGGGGAAAAAAGACAAGCAGGAAGCTCCCGAGCCCACCACCAATGAACTATATAAATGATTAGAAGAATCATGTTTACTCCGAAGAATGATCCTCCGCCGTACTCGAACGCCGTTAGAGAGACTCGGGTGCCAGCAGTGATCGTCGTTTGGAGGCGGCGATTGAGTTGTTACCGGCGGTGGACGCGATTGAGTTTCATATGTCTGATATGCCTGTCATATCTCGCGTATCTGCAACTAGAGCCAGGCCGGCCCTTTCTGAATCCAGGAATCACCGCTCATGGCCTCTCAATGACACGGATAAGGGAAGACCTTTCCACCTGCGCCCGACTCCGCGCGAGACCCACTGACCCAATCGGCCTCGGACGCAACAGAAACGTTCGCTACATCGAAGGTCAGAAAGCGACACTCATCACGAATGCGACTGTCTGGGTCGGGGAGCCTGCCGTGGGTAAGGACCCAAGGTCCGGGTCAAGCTATTCCTGGATCACCGCAGATGTCTTCTTGGAGCACGGTCTTATCAAGCGAGTTGGAGAAGGCCTCCATAAAACGCACGACCTGTCGAGCGATGTCCTGGTGTATGATGCAGCGGGGCGACCCCTTACGAGCGGCATTATTGATATGCATAGTCATGCCGGCGTGCATTCTCTACCTACATTACACGGGAATGAAGACGTCAGCGAATTGTCGACAAACATCACACCCTACGTACGGTCGATCGACGGCATCCAGCCTCTTGATCAACAACTGCAGGTCATCAAGTCCGGCGGTGTAACGACATCATTCATCCTCCCCGGTTCAAGCAACAACATAGGCGGCGAGGCGTTTGTCGTCAAACACGCCGTCGGCCGCGAAGACGGTCGGAACGAAACCACCGTTACTGACATGTTGGCCGACCCGGAGCGTACGTGGAGATACATGAAGATGGCGTGCGGGGAAAACGCGAAGCGTGTCCACGGCAAGCCCGGCGAGCGCGGGCCTACCAGCCGCTTGGGCGAGAGCTGGGAGCTTCGTCACGCCTTTGAGAGGGCTGCGCGACTTCTGCGCGAGCAAGACGACTGGTGCGACATCGCAGGCCAAGACATTGATCGAGTTGATACCTACCTTCCACAGGATATAGAATGGGAGGCATTGGTTGCTGTGCTGAGGGCCCAGGTTCACGTCCACGTCCATTGCTACACGATACCAGACCTGGAGGCGTTCGTTGATCACTCCAATGAGTTTCGGTTCCCAATCCGGGCATTTCACCACGCCCACCAGGCATATCTCATCCCGGAAGTGGGTTTCCAGCTGTATTAACAAGTACAGACTAGTGATTGAGCTGACCATCATGCTGGCAGATATCAAAGCAGGCGTGGGGAGATGACCCACCGGCATTAGCCCTCTTCGCTGACAACATGTGGTACAAAGCCGAGGCTCTCGGGTCCGAATACGCCGGCAAGTATCTCTACGATAATGGCCTGATCCCCATCTACGTCAGCGACAACCCTATCCTCAACGCCCAGCACGTCGTATTCGAAGCCGCCAAGGGCTACAAGTACGGTCTTCCGTATCACGCTGCTCTAGCATCTGTGACGAGCGCCCCTGCTGAGCGTTTAGGCTTGGGCCAACGACTGGGAAAAGTCAAGGCCGGGTTTGACGCAGATATTGTGGTCTGGGATAGCGATCCGCTCAGTGTAGGGGCAACGCCGGTGCAAGTCTGGATTGACGGAACGGCGCAGTTCAACGATCCGGTCCAGCTAGACAAGCCATTCCGGGGTACTGTCACCCCTAATGAGAACCTCGCAAAAGTCAGGGAGATTCCGGTTATGGCGAGTGGCAATGTCGTGTTCACGGGTATCACGAAAAGTCTATTGGACATCAACGCTGGCGGCTTTTCAGAAGATGCTGTGGCGTTCAATGTTGCCGTCACGGACGGCACGATTACTTGCATAGGACGCTGCGACGCCGAGCTTGAAGCAGTGTTGTCTACATTTTCCGGCGACGTGATCAGCTTAGAGAACGGCCACCTCACCCCGAGTTATACCGCCTTCGGCTCAACACTCGGGCTTAACGCCATTGAGTCGGAGACGGCTACCGACAACGGCGCCGACGGAGACACATTCAGTCGGGGCATCGATGGCCTCGCCCTCGACACGGAGAAGCTGCGTGTAGCCCATCGCTACGGCGTCACGCGAGGGATCTCATCTCCTAAGTTTTCCAGAGAGAACACGCATCGTGGAACCAGTGTCGGCTTTCATACCGGTGCAAAGATATCACTTGCCCCTGGAGCCATTTTCTCGAGCGACGTTGCCCTCCACTACACCCTAGACCTGTCCGCCAAAGGTCGTGGTGCCACTACGTCTATATCAGCCGCTGTTGGAGATCTGCGAGGAAAGCTCCTCGACGCGGTGATTAAGAGGCCGTCTGAAAGCAACCACACGGAGAAATTTGCATCAGAGATTGAGTTTCTGCAAAACGTCGTGGCCGGGGAGCTGCCCCTGGCCATCACGGTGCACAGCGCAGACACCATCGCAGCTGTGTTGAGGGTTAAGGGAGACGTTGAAAGGTACATTGAGGAACAGGGGACTCAGACCAATCTCAGACTCATAATTGTTGGCGGAGCTGAGGCTCATCTCCTCGCCGACGATCTAGCAGCAGCCGGAGTAGGAGTCGTGCTGGCACCGTTCCAGTCCTTCGCGGTGTCCTGGGACCAGCGTAGGGCACTCGCCGGGGCGCCACTAACAAATAGGACGGCCGTTGACGTTCTCGTTGGGGCTGGTATCGTCACCGCCATTGGGCTGGAAGAAGACTGGGTTGTGCGTGATCTTGGACTTCTTGCGGGAGTGGCGCATACCAACAGCGGCGGGGAGATAAGCGACAAGGATGCCATGGATTTGATCAGTCGGAATGTGTACAAGATGCTGGGTCTCACGGAACCTAATCCGCGTCGGCACTTTGTCGTCCATGAAGGAAAACCGCTCGAGATTGACTCTATGGTCAAAGCTGTTGGCGATGGCACTGGGAAGCTGCACATCTTTTAAAGTGGTTGATTTGCTTCCTTTACAAGTGGGACCGCGTCCGTGAGGGAAGAGAGGTAAGGTGACAAGTCTAATCACACGACGGGAGTCGAACAACAAAAATAGCGACGTGTGAATTAGAAGACATCCATGTTTGAGTCCATCCTAGAGTCCTTGAAACAATCCTCACCCAATTCAATTAATGGGGTACTTCTTAAGTTGGCGTCATAGACGGGCCTCGTTGGCATCTTTAAGAAACGGCTACTATTTCATCACATACAAAGGGGAGGCAATGTTCCTCCGGTGCAATGCGTATATCATAGAGGAAACCAGTCTTTTGCCTTTGGTGGGTAGAGTCAAGGTAACGACTGTGGGTCTATCTTGCTATCTCGCAAATGAAGAAGAACTAGGATAAGGACCAACCCCATCTCGTTCACATGTACGCCGCCACCTGGTACGGCAGCGCGGTAGCCGGCTCGTCGCTCTCCTCCTTCATTCCACCAAGAAGCAGGGTAGATGGGGCAAGTGCTTGCACGTCGGGGGCCGCCTTGAAAGCCATGAACTTCTCATCATGCCACTGACCGGCCGAGATATACCTCCCCTCGCTGTCTGTAAACATGGTGTCATCCTCAGCCCGAAGGAAGTACGCAATCGAGTAGCGGTGTTCCGTCGGGTCAAACGGAACGACCCTATGGATGCAAGCCTGCATTTTGTGTCCGCTAGCAAACCGCAGCGAGTCCCCAACGTTGATTACCGCACGCCCTTTCTTTGGTTCCACGAAGCCGAATTCCTTGGACCCAGGAGGTCGCACCTGCAGGCCCCACTGCTCGGCGAAGAGGAGCGTAAGGGAGCTGATGTCGGTGTGTTTCTGGTGTCCTACGTTCTTGTCGGTGCTGGGGTCCGAGGGGATGTAGTGCATCATGGCAAGCGTGGTGGTGGAGGGGCGGTCGTTCCGATGGGTGTTCTCAAAGCGCGAGGCTCCGGTGAGCCCGAGACCGGTAGACAAGGCGGAGAGGATGGCCTTGCAAGCGATGTTGGAGCTGGCGATAGTGTTCTCCAGGATCTTCATGTCCGTGCTGTTCTTCAAGACGGCGGGAACATGGGGGTAGGACCTCTGGATCTCGTCGCGGGATACCTATTGGCGGGGAGGGTAAGCTTTGTGGCCATATAGCGCAGTCGCCTCAAGGGCCATCTTGGAATCCAACTTCTTACCTTGATCATCTCGTAACCATCCTTAGTATCCTTCAAGACGCCATTGCGAGACCCCACAGGCTCGTAACCAAGATGAGCAGACACAAGGCCAAACTCGTTCTTCGCCTCAAGGGGCTGGGCAAAGAAACGGTTCATGAGGGCCAAAGTCTCCTGCTCGTCCTCAAGCATCCTTCGGCCGTCTATCCCCTGGAGGTCTAGGTAGAAGTATCCCTCGTCCTGACAGCAGCGGACGAGCTTCTCCACCTCAGCAGGCTCCTGGGACAGCAGTCTCCCGAAGTCGATCGTCTCCATGTGGTAGACCGGGACCTGAGTCCCGTTCCAGTTGACGGTTTGCGTGACCTTGACCATGGTGTATCTTTACTTGAGTAGTGATGATATCGAGTAATGTTTGTTTTAAGAAAGCAGTATTTTCAGATGGAAATGCAGTGATATTCAATGGTTGATTACTCCACGATCATCCCTCCTCGTTCCGGCTGCTGCGCTTTATATACAGAAAGCTCCGAAAGGTGACCTTATTATGGTCATATCTCCCTACTCACTTATGGGTACAGAATGTCTCGTATAGCTATATACCATTCACATCGCATGACCTTCTCCGCTTTCTTAATGTAGCACATTGATCCATTCCTACAATCAGAGTTAGTCTCTGCATACGCTCGTTCATTTTTCAAGTGAACCATCGACTACGGCGGACGAATTAAAATAGTGCACGTATATATCATCCTGTGCCGGGCGGCACAAGATGTTACGCCTGCTCCGGCAGATGTTGCGTCGATCCTTGAGTTTTGTACGCCAAATCTGATACGGTGATCACGACATATCTTCGTTTCCTCATGGCCGACACGAAATCCAGAACTGAAGCGCAGGTACCCACGCAAAATCCCCGGAGACATACAAGAGTCTCAGTAGAAAGCTGCGTTTACAGCATTTCATCAGTACATAGCCCATCGCACGACCCATCGCATCAAACAAACGCACATGGAGGCACGTCAGGCTCCTATTCCGGACTCCCAGAGGCCGCAAAGATAGAAAAGGCATTACACACCCACCTTAGCCATGTGTCGTATATGCTTACCCCGCACCAGATAGATTGCAAGTCGAACGGAACCAAACTTTCTGGCCCGCGAGTTTACGCATCCATACTTTTGCCGGTTGTCTCGCGTGCTATTACCGGCGTCCCCGCTCTGGTCTCGGCATCCGCCTCCACGACTGCCCAATGCCACTAACTGCCGAGTCCTTTCACGTCACGGTTATCCCCTCGGCCTGGGTTTATATTACAGATACACGGATCGCGTTTATTCATATTGAGGTCAATGCGAGCCTTCCTACGTTGTCTACACGACGTAAACCGCTGTGACACTCCCAGTCCTGTAGAATATGCATGTACGCTGTCGATCCGCCTGAATGCCAGTTGTGTCCGTAACCAAAAAAGTTGAAACAGAGGAGAACAGTCTTATAACAGATGAGTCTTTCCCTGTTACCGTCACTAGAACAGGCTATATTCTCTCCCATACCCGCACAGACATATTGAAGAGCGTTTGTGCGTTCCCGAGGTGGGCGGGGTATTAAGCTACGGGAACCACCAATTGAGCCATGCATACTCAGGACGATGAAGAGACATTAAATTGGCGTCTGGAATTACCCGTGTCACACAATCACGCCGGCCTGAAAATAGATTGACCTTTTGCGGGGCCCCGCTCATTTCGACGATCTCCCTCCGTGCTACTCTCGGGAATTTGTAGGTAGGTGTCACTTGTTCTCCACGGCACGTTTCTATTGACGTCTGCAGTAAATCACACCCGTCGTTGCGCATACACGTATACCTCCCTCCAGTGCTCTGGTATCACTGGGACATTGCCCACTACACCCTAGTAGCCGTCGGAAATACTCGTTAAAGACGGCGTCGACATACTACTGCACATTCTGCTACTTCCCTACACACCATCATGACGTTGCCGGGTATGGAAGCGGATCGCAGTCGAGATGTCATCACCTCGTTGAATTACTACGACGACCCTGGCGATGGCTCAAAACCAGAGCCAGTTTACGTTAAAAAGTATCTTTACCTCTGGCATTCACTTCGATCTGGCCGTATCATTCTCGCTAACCAGGCACTTAAATCGCAAACAGAACGACTGTCACGAACAAAAGATCTATGATCCCAACAACAGTCTCTGTTTCGGATATCACGGGTCGGGAAGATCACTTCAAGCTCGACACCCATGGTTTTCAACTGTGCCAGCACGAAGTCAAATCGCAGTGTCGCGAGAACGGATATACCAACGACGAGATGATCAAAGCCGAATATTATCCAGAGATGGAACAACTGCTCAAACATGTGTAAGCTGCCAGTGCCCTCGGGCCGTTTGGAACTTCGGGCCCAGTATTACTCCCGAGTTCATCGCTAACCGTCGCGTTCTATCCCCAAGTACGGGCGCATCGCGCGTCGTCATCTTCGACCACAAAACTCGCCACGGCCCGACAAACTGGCACAGCCTCGGCGCAGGAAACCAATCCGTTCGCGGTCCCATACTCCGAGCTCATGTCGACCAGTCCTACGCCGGGGCGGAGTTCATGGTGAGGTGGTTGCTGCCCGACGAGGCCGAAGAATTGCTCAAACGGCGGTGGCAGATCATAAACGTATGCATAATTCCTCCCAAACTCCGCGTTTCTCCCGTCATGTCTGATGTAGTGTGTGTCACTCTAGGCCTGGCGTCCCATTAAGACGATCTACAAGGACCCTCTCGCAGTCGCAGATGCATCGACTATAGCAGAGGATGACCTCGTGCCTGCCCGGATCATCTACGAGGACCACGAGCGCGAATCATGGACAGTGAAGCCATCGTCAGAACACCGGTGGTACTTCAAATATGCGCAAAGGCCAGACGAGGTCCTCCTTATCAAGTGCTGCGACTCGCGCCTCGACGTGGCGCGGCGCGCACCGCATAGTGCATTCCAAAATTCTCGACATGTGGATGACGCTTGGAGGCAGAGTATTGAGATTCGAACTATTATGTTTTACGATAAGTAAGGCGAGCGGGTCATCGACTACGCGACGAAACTTTTGAACGTGGTAGATAATGCAGCGTACATCATGCAGCCGCAAGGAACATATAAGGCACAGGATTGTGTTTGCACAAGATTGAAGGTCCAAACGTCGGAATATAGAAATATTTCCAGAAGCTGCCCTCTGGACTTATGGGACATTAACGCCTCAAGATACATTCGTAGGGATTGTGAGCTCATTCGCCTTTCGTGGTTTCTGCCTAGTAGCTAAGAGTGGAATCAGAGGAATGGCTTTGTTTCCGAGCATTTGGCGAGGGATGCCTGGAGTACGTACGGCGGTGTCCTTTATCCCCTCTCAATTGATAGTTCGTTCTCACATACGGCCTCGGCAAAGGAGGGTGGGGCCTCGTCGTCAGCCGGTTTCTGAATCCGTGAATCGTCCCCATCAGCAATGGTAGGTGGAGCCGCGTCTATCCCCGGCTCCGTGTTTCGCTGTCTGGGCATGCAGACCTCATCGGTCTTGATAGGTGATTGTATCGTCACGCCCTGAGACCCTGCAAATTTCGAGTCCTCGCCTGCGATGGAAAACTTCATCTTCCAGTGTAAGCGGTAGGTGCGTTTAATGTTGAACCTGGTGGACGTAGGGTAAATCTGACACGGGCTCCGGTTTGTTTGTCCTATGCGTCCATGATGTCCGACGCGGAATCCTATCAAACTTCCGATATCGAGGGGAGGCTCGTCGGGATCGCAAGGAATAAAGACGTCTCTTCGCAGCGCACTGGCCGCCTCGTCCACTTCGAGATTTGCCTTTTTTCTGCCAATGCCGTAATGTGCCACAACCGTACCCATGGACTTGACCTCCGTGACGATCTCTAATACTATGGACACTTCCCGGAGTTTGATCTGTTGAGGAACGTCGCGGATCACCTCGCTCGTCCTGTCCCAGCGGGGGCGAGCGTGGATATGGATGGGAATAGGCGACGGGTTCTCGAGCTGGATGATGGTCGGCATGTCGACATTTATGTTGCACAAAAACGTCGGGACCTTGCTCGAGTGGAAAAGGCGCCGTGCATGCTGAGAGAAGGATAGACCGGCCTCTTGCATTCCAGGGACGAGACCGTAAGATGCAACCGACCAAGGTAGTGTCTTTGACCGCAACCTACAGTCGCCTAGAGGATGGACGACGGAAGACGACTTTAGTTCAATGGGCAGCGTTGACTTTTCGACCTGACTGGACTTCTGGGAGAATACCCGGAGCTCAGCGATGAGAACGTACTCGACAAAGGCATATCCAAAGTCGAATAACCCAATGTTGTCTCCACCGAAAGATGGCGGCAGCTCAAGGCTCGCCGGGTCCTCGCTTCCAAATGGATGATGGCTGGATTTCTGACCGCCACTCTTAGACAGGGCCACCGGGCTCGCGGCCAGTGGTATGTTGATCTCAAACGGCCACAGAGCAGCACCGCCACGCTCTATATGAACGGGACCATTGTGTAGTACCCATGTGGTGTCCGAATCGTCGAAGAAGTCGAACTGCGTGGTGTAATACGCCTCACGAGCGTTGGCAGTGTCTGCAGCGTGGGACTTGGACCGGCCCTGCAAGGAGAGCCTAACTCGTGCGCGAGGTGTGACTAGGTGGTCCTGTCGGTAGACGCATCCGTGGATCGTGTCTCCCGGGAGATAATACTGTTCAGGACCCCCGAATAAGTCAATCCCAAGGGCGGGGGTTATATATACGTAGGTCCTACCAGACATGGTTGTCGCTGGATAGCGGTGGTAGAAAAGGATTGTCTCCAAACAGGGCCTCATGTACGAAGTAATAGCGCAGAGTGACTTGGATCCCCGCAAAAATCTTGTCGACTAATGCTCACCATTATATATCAAGCCCCTCTGTTGGCCCAAGCACGCTGGAATCCGCCTCATCCCGAATGTGGCTCACACTTACTCGTATTCGGGTGAATTGGGCCTCAGTGGCGGTCCGCCGCCCAATCACTACCCTTACCGTCGCGCTGCAGGAGCATGCCAAAGGAGCCAATACCACGTTGTATGTCCACCATGGCAGCCTTGCCTACACCTGAGTCTCCCTTCTTTGAGGCCCGCGAGGCGACGAGGGTGTGCACGTGCTTCCTGACAAGGATTTATAACGTCCATGTCCGTTGACGGGGCTCCATCTTCCTGGATTAGCTTCGACAATAAACTGGTCCAAGGCTCCCGTACCACCATCGAACACGATAGGTGGGTAGGTCCTGTGGGTTAAAGTGACCCTACAGAGCGCCGTTGACCTTGAAATTATGTTATTGTCCTGCATTTAGTGGTGTTGCGAATTGTTGAAGACAGATATTAGAGTAGTATATTGAAATCTATTATTTCTTCTAGATGTATCCAACCAGGTGCGCCATGAAATGCACATGCAAAAGCGATGATAATCTTATGCGGTCTAAACAAAGCGTGAACAAAATACACTCAAACTTTGGCAAGGAGTTTGGGCCCGGCCTTTGCAAACCGAGTAACCGTGTGGAAAGACGCTGCCCCGAGCAAGAGGAACCCGGACAATAGCTGGACACCGAGATAGTTCCCATCCGAGTTGTCGAGAATCGCACCGGCGATGGGGGAACCGCACAAGGAAGCGACCGCGCTAAACACGTACGACGTCCCCAACCGGGAACCGAGAAAGCGGAGATCGTCGGTGATAGACGCTAGGACCACCGCGGGAAGAGAAACGATGCCTCCGGACGTGAAGCCATACATGACGGCGAAGACGATGTTGCCGGGTCCTGTGTGCACGGCGATCCAGCAGAACGCCACGACACAAGCCATGGTGGTAACGGTTATCATAGTGTTGATAGGCCCGTAGCGCGGAACGACGAGTGCCGGAGTAAGCCGGCCGAGCGCGGAGGCAGCGTTGAGAATCGCGACGAGATTGAGCGCGACGTCCCGGTTCGTGAGACCGTGGCTGAGGGCGTACGACTGAAGGTAGAAGATGGGAGGGAAGAATCCGAAGTTGCTGAAGAACATGGCGATGCAGTAGAAGACAAACGGCGGCTCCTTGAATGACGTTGGGTCAAAGGGCGAGCGGACCTTTCGCGCCGGGGTCCGTACCCGCATGACCGCTACTGCGAAGGAATTGGTGGCGAGCGCCATGAAGCCGAGGACTCGAGTCGTCCACCCGTACCCGATCTGATCGATGAGGTTCTGGAACATGATCGGGTAGATCACGCCGCCGATACTGCTACCACATACTGCTATGCCGGTAGATAAAGCCCGCTTCTTCTGAAAGTACTGCGGAAGGACCGAGAGCGCCGGCACGACCATACAGCCGGCACCAAGGCCGATACAGACTCCTTGTGCCAGCAGGACCTGCCAATACTCCGACGCAAGGCTCGCCATCATGAACCCGAAACTGATGAGGAAAGTACCGACGGCAATAGTGACCCTGAACCAACCTCCGTCAAATAGGGGGCCGGATATGATTCCTCCGCCGAGCAAGAGAAACGACTGGAGTGAGCCTATCCATGAGATGGCATTCGAGGTTGAGTCTGACAATATACCCGATTCATAATATGTTTGGAACACGCCAAACGTGTTGACGAGGCCCCTGAATTAGTTAGCTTAACAGTCCGTAGGCACAGCGCGGATCGTCTATGGCCAAAGCCGCGGGGGTTCATACCATGAGTTGAAGAACAGGATGAATGCTCCGGCTACCTGGAGCCAGGCCACCAATCCGCCATCGGGGACATCATCGTGGTCCGGGACAGGAGTCGGGATCGGCGTCTCTGTGCCCTCGGAGGGTTCCGGCCCACTGCTGTCCTCCCGCTTCTCGTTCTCGTTCATCGGCACGCTCAAAATGTCGAGGGAAGAATGGCGCCCCCGAATGTCATCGGCAGGACTGAAAGAATAGATGGGACGGAGTACAACTAAGGTCGCTCCCTGGCGGAATAAGTAGTCTTTACAGCAACTCCATGCGTCACGAACGTCTAATCGTCAACCGGGTGCGGCGGTAGAACGCTGTATAACCGAGAAGTACGGACTAGGAAATTGTCCCCGTAGCCGGCGGCGGCGGCCAGCGCCAGCCAAAGAAAATTTCCCCCTTCATTACAACAGGTTAAAGCTTACAAATCGTTCGCCATCGCGAATGATACCCACCCTGTTGGGCTGGTTTGCGGGGCCAGCGGGGTGGAGTTTGGTGTGGGGACCGGCACGGTTCTGGTTTCGGCACTTTAAACGCTTAGCTCCGGTGCCGAATATCCGGCGCCCGCAGGGGGTGGCAGGGGTTTACTCCGAAGTTAGACGCGACGAAGACGCGACGGAGACCGAGATGGCGGGATCTCTGTGTGACAGGGCTACCATTCTTAAGGATATTTATCAATCTCATCGATCAAGGTCATCGTTCCTGGGCGCCCGTCTTAGAGCCTCCGGGCTTAGTACTATGTCCGTAGATCAGGGGTCGCCAAAAGTCAGGTGTCGCCACCAGGAGGATTTATGCGGTTTCTCACGTCATGGATCGCCACGGGCTGATTGTGCCTCACATCGCCGTTGGATTTTTCCTTGTGCTGCTGGAAACATTCCTCCAAGCGCGGGTTAAAAGCGGCGCCTGGCGAGAACTCAATTCGCTCTTTCGCGCCCGGACTAACGAGCAATTATGGTCGGCCCACAATATATATAGCTCCAAACAAGGTGACTAGATCCGCCCTATAGATGGGTCGGTTCACCGGGCCCGTCAGACGTCTCCAGAAAACTACTCGGTAATAATTGAGCGCGCCCCGGTCTTCCGAGGCACTAGGCGCCCCATAGGACTTTCTCCATGGGAAATCCGAGATGGTAGGGCCGAAAAGCGACGCATGTCTCCTCTATTCGCATACCTATACCTCCGAATGGGAAATCCGAAAGAGTAGCGCCGAATGGCGAGTGTGTTTTAGGGACGATTTATCCAGCGTTGGACTCGGCGTATCATACTAACAAATGGAAGACCCGAAATGATAAGGCCGAATGGCGAGGTTCATTTGCTCAGCTTCCACCTTCCTCTATTGGATTTGAGATGGTACTGTCGGACGACGAGGTTCATGTGCTTCATTGACATAGCCTCAACAGTTGTGTAACGAGGTCACTTGGCCGCTTACGTTTCAAATGAATAATGTTTGATTAAGTTCAAGTCCCCGCCCATAACAATAAGTGAATGTTGTCACACAACTGTCGTCAAACGATTGCTAATTCTGCAACACGACAGGCCTTGAGCAATAGGACCTCGTCCTCAACCTCCGGACCGGATGGCCCATCTTCAGCAGTTGTATCTCTCGATACAGGTCATTCCATACGGTATGTTGTCGCCCATGTACCAGGCTCCATGGTTTCGCTCTAGCGCCATACGGTTCTAAACTTGCACCCCTCCTCGCACCCCCACACGTCCATCCTTACGCCAATCCGCAACCGCGTCGCCGACGAGCCCCTGAGTTCGCATGTTTTTGGCATCCTGTCGCAAATACGATCTAACTACGTCGAGCCGAGATGCGTTGGAGAAAGACGTGTCCATTCTATCGCACCTCCTAATCTTCGGCTCAGTGATTCTGATCTGCTTGGTGATAAATATCCGGCTTGGGCCAACATCTCTATAACATCTGCCACCAGGTTCTGCAAGTACTTGTACCGGAGCCCGACGCCGTATAAGACAATGTCCACGCGACATCTAGCTTCCTTGAGGCCACCTAGGATCTCGCGGTCGTTCCCAGATAGTAACTAGCTCTAGTGCCTAACGCCGGCATCGTTAACGGGTACCTGGACCTGCACGGCATAGGGGTACAGGAGGCGTAGCGTGATACTCCATATGGACTCTGAGCTCGCCAACGATGTCGTAGGACGCTGTACCATGCTGACATGGTAGCCGTTCTGATACGGATCATGCGTGTTGGCTCGGGATAGGGACTTTCGCAATGTAATGCGGCATTTAGTCGAGCGTCATCTCCGTATATACCGCTCCAGGGAACTTGGGGGACTTCAAAGGATGACCAGTTGCCCGGCTTCGGGTAGTTACCGACGCGAAGATCTAGCGCGATCAGGGGAATTCAGACGCAAACTTTACAGAGACTAACTATTCATCACTAATATTGGTTTATTGTCGCGTCCTATATCTATGGTATTCCCTCGTAGCGTGCCAGATAATTTTATCTGATATCAAGAATGCCAGATAGGGCGTCCTTTTAGCACGCCTCGAGATGCTCAACGTATTAACACCAGTTGCCAGAGAACGGAGTCGGCGACGGATAGAGTTAGCGGTTACCGGTATTTCGAGATGCACAACCCTGTCTAGTGCGGTAATTGGCCGTACTTCGAGTTTCTAGCCCATTCACCGGTGTTTGTGGCGAATGATAACCTCCTCGCCTTTCCCGAGAGGAGCCTCCCCGAACTCACGGTATGGCTAGTACACTCATATTTTTGCTTAATGGACACTGGAAAGTTACGCCTTAGCGCTGCATGTGCCATTTGACGGAAACTAGACGTTTTCCACCCAGGCCACCCCGTTTGGGCCGGAGAGGATTCGGGAAAGGACAAACATCAGAGGGAAGGAAACTTCCATGGTTGCCTCTGCCACACCGCAATCGAAAATTAATTCGTTTCGTATAATGTTTCTCCAGCATGGGACAAAGACTTTATCCAATTTTATGATTATAGAATTCGCGTCCCTATCAGATATGTATTTTACCAAGCTGATAAGTAAGCCGTCTGACTACCTACCGTGATCATAGAGGGTATCTAGGGCGTGTGGAGTTACTTGGCCGTGACATCACTCTGTCAGCCGTCGCGAATGCTCCAGCCCGATTGTGGAGACCGTTTACCCCCGCCCTCTCCCCGCGGTTCACTCCCTGCCGACGTCGGCAAGTGGGACAGGGATCGGGGGATAATAAGAGCCCCATACAGCCAATGTGTAAGCTGGTGGGTACATTTCAGTGGGACTTTGGACAATGCAGGTAAGCGGCTCAACTCGGGGAAACTGGCTTTCCGAGCAAGGTGCGGGGTTGCGGCGCGGGACCGGATGCCTATGTACGTGTTGCGCGGCAAGACTAAGTTTCGAAAATTGACTAGCTCGCCAAGGAGGGGATCTGATCCACCAGACGCCACCGGAATTCATGCCGCCGAGTCATCGAGTGCGCTGCGTACCTGAAACCATACTGTTCTATCGCATCTCTGAGTCGCGTTGAACTCCAGCTCGCTTTCCCAGTACACAGAGGCCTGACGGCTGTCTCATCATCTATCCCCGCCACGCTTCTATAAGGAAAGATACTCTAGTGACCGCGGAGCCACGTCCTCCTGCCTCGGCTCCCCTACGACGAAACGCCCATCATGAGCTCCAAAGCCGACACCAGCGGCAAGTCGCCGCCGCCGTCGTCGCCCGACCCGAAGCTCAGCGAGCTCTTCAAAACGGTGGAGAAGAGCTTGACGGCGACAGTTCTCGGCGAGGATAGGTGGTACATCGTGGTCCTAGCCTGCATGGCCGCCGGGCCCGACCCCGAAGCCGCATCGCATCTATATCTTTACCTCTGCGCACAGCCCCGCTACAGCACCCCCGAATCGCGCCAGGCCCTCGTCCGGCGCCTCCGCGAGGCCCTCATAAAGGCCATATCCCTCGTCGGCGTCTGCAAGCCCATCGAGGCCATCCTAGCTATCAGCTCCGTCGAGCGCCCAGAGGACAAGGACCTGTCGACGACGCGAGAGGGCTGGCAGGCCGACGAGGCGAACCTAGACCGCGCGATGGAGTGGTATCACAAGATCTACCGGCACAACGCGTCCGAAGCAATCGGGCTGTTCGACTCGCACAAGGACTTTGCGTGGGTCTCGAAGAACATCACGTACGGGCTGTATCTCGGCGACAGGCAGGTCCTCGATGACATGGACACGGAGATGGTGGTGTTTCCGGCCATCATGGCGCAGAACCTGCCGACGGAGACGTGGTGGCATATCAGGGGGACGCGGAGGATAGGAGTGCCGAAGGGGGATACGCAGATTCTGTGGGAGACGATCCACACCATCATGGGGCATTTCGGGATTAAGCTGCACAAGGTTCCTACTGTTGATGAGGTCGAGTCGGATGTCTAGCGGCTATAAGACCAGATATCAATGTCAAGGATAATCGATCGCTCAGATGAGCCTTTCCGACCGCAGTATAGAGCCTGCCTTCCGCACATGACAACTCGGGCCACGTCTAGAACGCACCGTAATGGTAGATAGATCCTCCTGTCGTCTGAAGATCGTGCGTTGGAGCGGGGAATCTTAGGCACTCCCAGCTACGAGACAATAGCTCTGTTAAATATAGAAGGGGCCAACGGAACTTGGCACGCCCATGCTCTGGCTATCGTCTAGGTTGTTCTACGTCCCAATAGGAACCAGGACAACGGCAGTACGAATGGTACGAAAATGGCTGCGCCGGGCTTCCACCCAGCAAGCCTGAGTATGAAGTCGAGGTACCTCGTAGCAATTTACCACATAACGTGGAATAGAACGGCGTCGAGGCTTCCCGCAGTTCCTCCACCCTTGGTTCGACTTCATTCTTGTGAGGAATATCGTATCTCACCACAACCTCACCATATCCAACCCATCGTATCAGAGTCCCCTTGTAAAAACAACTTTATAAATCACACCATACAAGTCGGCCAGGCTAATAACTTCGCAGAAGCTAACAGTGGGGTGCCTCCAAAGAGGCAGTGCTAGGGGATACGTTCGGGAAGTAGGGTGGCAACATGTCCAAATTTACAGGATAGGTAGTGCGTGGGATGTCGCCGCGCCGTCGTTTACGACTGACCGGAAGGCTGAGGGATATGTGAGGGGCAGATGCTCGTGGTCGATGTTGGGCTGACCATGACTACCTCGGGAGGGAGGGGGAGATGGACTTGGCGTTGGAAGTGTAGTCTCGCAAACCGACTTCTTGAGTATATCATTATCAATGAGCTTCATCGTCCCGTCCTTCTTGGGTTTATCCATTGTCTTGCAATTGGGCCTCAATCATACCTATTAAACTTTTCCCCTAAGGCGATGGACACACTCTTGGACAACCAGTACACAAAAGAGACACAACGGTTCGCAATCACCAGTAACAAACTCGGCTCAGCTTCGAAACAGGAAAACGCTGGAAAGCATCGAAGTGAAGCGTTATCTCGAAGAACTCGGTGAAAAGGTATAGTGTGAGTATCATGCGTGTTGCTGAGCTCCTTCTCATGGCTCTCGACATGGCGTCGTCACACTCTTCGAAATCGCCACGCGTCATGTAGTCGGGATACGGCGGAAGTCGGGATCGAGGAATCGGCGTGGGTGGAAGACGGTGCCTAGCACACTTAAGAAGGTTAGTATGAGATGTTGGACTATCCTAATGAAGTGACGAAGGGCTGCGTAATAATGTGGGACGGTCAGAGATGAGCGCATGAATATAGCCATGGCCGTCGCTGGTCAGACCTCGCACTCATATATACCTACAGCCTGGGAACCACCATCGGGATGTTTTCTGGCCAGCTTAACAGCTGCATCGGGTTTCCGCCTTGCTCTAAATATTCCGAGATCTGATGTGCCACTGCTCGAGTTTGCTGTGTAGCTTTGACTCTAGGGCACGCGGGGGATAGGCGTCCTCATGATGTTTCCCGGCGGCAAGCTCCCTGCTCTAGGGCTGGAGAATATGTTGTCCCGCATCCGCGTGAGGCATGCCACGTGAGCGATGTGCGAAAGGAATTGATGGTGGGAAAATAAGCCTCCACCTTGGTCCTGTTCTGTGGTTGGAAGTCAGGACGGGGTGACATTCCACGAAGATCCATGAGACTTCCAATGTGGGAAAAGTAGCATCGGGCATGCTAGTCACGGGAAGGTTGGGCTTGGTAGTGTTACAAAAACATGTAGACTTGTGGCAATCTTCTGGCGCGCCGGTCAGGTGGAGGCGACATCTGTCTTCGTTCCCGTTCCCAAATCCCCCGCCACCTTGCGCTCTACGAAGTCACAATTTCCCAGAAGCTTTAGATTCCAGGGGTTGCGGAGCTTAGTGCTGGGGTATACTGTATGGGCAGATGATTCCGTAGTTTCCGAGTCTATCGGAGAGCTATCCCGGTAGAGTGCCCTCGGGTAACTTAACCATTTTCGGATATAGATATAAATCTAACGCTATAACCCCAGAGTGCCTACGGATGTGGGTTCGTATCGTGCGGGGTGTGGAGTGTGGGGTATCGGGAGGTATAGCCGTAGTGTCCGAGTCCATCGGAAAGTGCCCCCGGTGCGGTGACCTCGGATGTCATATGCTGCACCTTGCTCAAACAGGATACTTCACTCGGCATATTAAAGCTACGAGTCTCCGTAGCCCCTGTAAATATCCTGGTCACGTCACACTCACCTCGTCTGCTCCCGCAAAAGGTAACCTACGACTACGCTTCACTCGGTAAATCACTGCTCATATTACATCGCTTATTAACGTCGCCAATTGCACTGTTCACGTTTAAATTTGCAAACTCAAGGAGTACGCTCTATCATAAGACAAGACCGACACGATGGCGCCCGATGTCAGGACATACCGCCTACCCCCCACGGCGCTCATGCCGAACTCCCCCAAACCACTCCTACATTACCCCTCCTTCTTCAACCCGTCCGACTGCAAACCTCCCCACATCTTTAAAATGTTCCAGGAGCACGGGTGGCGCGCCAGGTGGCTAGTCCGCTACGGCCACAACCAGGAATCCCACTACCACTCCGGCGTCCACGAGTGCATGGTGGTGCTTTCTGGATCCGCCAAGATCTTGTTCGGCGTCGCGGATGTCGGTGGGGAGGACGGAGGGCCTGATGGTGTGCAGGAGGAAGGTGGCATATTGCTAGAGGCACACGTCGGCGACGTGTTCGTCTTGCCGGCGGGTCTGGCGCACAAGACACACCACCCCAACCCGCCTGGCGAGCTGTTGCGGTTGTCGCCCGGCGATGGACACGACGTCAGCGACGAGGAGATGGAGGCAGCGATGGAGAAGATTGAGCTTTCGGGATTCACAATGCTGGGGGCGTATCCCAAGCATGGGAATGATTGGGACTTTGCCGTGGCCGGGGAAAGCGAGGGGCAGTACGAGAAGGTTTGGGCTGTGCCCAACCCCGAGTTTGATCCGGTGTTGGGTAAATCTGAGGATGGGCTGTGTGGGCGATGGCGTTAGGGATACGATAGTAGAGCGGTTGCCCACGGAATTGAAGCGGAAATTCAATAAATACCTCTCCACTATGCTGGTAGATAATTTCTGCGCATTCGCAAATATAAGTCTGTTGTACGCTTGCATCCAAGTATCTTCGCTCGAATCGCCCTGTCGACACGTTTCTTAATCTAGTAGTTTTATCTGCTTAGGATTTTATCGTTGGATGGCATGATTAGCCACTCGGCGCCACATTTGGTTCGCATCGTTCTATCTGATTGTTCAAATGCGTTGCAAAAGATGGTATAAATCACCGCCTATAGTAGCCACTAAGCGGTCTCGTGCTACCAATAACACGTGAATCAGGGTCTTTAAGCATCTATCTAGGACGAGTTTGAGTTGTCGGCACACGACCAAGCCTGTGATCCGCCCGAGGCCTTGTTGGAGTCGATAATGCCAACAACGGCGCCATAGGTACCAGCAACCATCAAAAATGACCCTGAAATTACGACGAAGGAAGCCCAGGCGGCCGTGAGGTACCACGAGACCGGCGGGTTATCCCGCCGCCTGCTCCAGTTGTCATAGAACCACATACATCCCATAGGCTGGAACGACATGAGGGTTCCAAAGAGTGCCCCGACGAGGGACACCAAGGCACCAAAGTCGGGGATACCGCTGGCTATCAAGTAGGCGATAAGAGCGATGGTAAAGGTGCTTCCTAGCCAGGTCGCCCAGTGTACAAAGGTGTTGGTCGTTAGATGCTTCGACCCTCGGAGGATACGGACGAAGAGGAGCTTGCTGGAGAACTATGATAGCGTTAGCGCTTAAACACACACATGGATTGTTTGGAGGAAGGATGTTAATAGGCCAGTAATTTGCCGCATTCTGCCGGAATTATCACTTACATGAAGGACGATAGTGGTGCTGACCAGTAAACCCGGGAGCGCGATGCCGTAGGATACCTTTTTGATGAGCACGCCTGCCGAGCCAAGAGCAGGAGTAGCAACGTGAGAGCCGCAGTAATAGTAGATGACGCAACCGATAGTGATATACATGGATGTCACGAATCCCTGGCACACGAGCAGGGCCTTGGTGTAATGCTTAAGATCGCGCATCTCGGCGGCGATTGGGAAAAAGCCCGGTGTACCGGAAAAGGAGAAGACGGTCGTAGAAACGGCTGCAATAGCCTTTGTGAAGGACGGCTCCCCGACGATCTTAAAGTCAGATTCCCAGGGACCAGTCTGGGGCGCGTCACTTGGGCGATCCTGGACGCCCACAGCGATGGTCACCATCATCACTGGTAGTGAGGTTAGCAACAGCGAGATAGGACGGAGGAATCTGCAAAAGACAAGTTTTGGATCAATACAGGTTATACGCACCAGCGATGAAAACGGAGCCCACTCCGACCCACGCAACCCAGGTCATTTTACCCAGCGTGCGGATGCTCCCGAGTGCCCAGGCCGCGACGAAAGCCACCACCATGAAGACAGCAGTGCACGCCCCGTGGCTTGAGACGGCGTTCAGTCCGATGGAGGTACTGACCATGCCAGACCCCGAGCAGAAGATCCAATCTGCGCATGGACGTTATTAGAAAGCCCACCCGCGTTCAGATAGTGAGAGTGGACTTGCAAATGCAGATGCCGACGCTAAAGAATTCCCTCCCGACGCGGCCGAACATCAGCCCACCCGCATCGTCGATGCCGTATACCTCGCGATGTCGCTTCTTGAAGACCCCTATCATATAGTTCGACCACGTTGTTATGATCGCAATCATAACCACGCAGATGACGCCCGGAACCATGCCCAATGTGTTCAGTATATCCGGTATCGAGAGGACTCCGAGCCCGAACTGCGTCTTGAGCATAAGGGCGACGGTCCCTTTCCCTCCCACCTATATTAGAGCATTAGCTACTTCGGCTCGATCGCCGAGAATAGAATGGTTTTCTTTTTTCCACAGCCAAAAGCCTACATTCCGGTAGTTTGGTCCCTCCTCGTCTATCCGGCCAAATACTTCGTCGGTATTGGTGGTTTCGCCGAACTCGCAGTGGTCGGGCTTCGGCGGCATCTCCGAGGACTTGTCGCTATTGTCCTGAGGCTGGATTGACATGTTGGAAGATGGTGCCTGAAGGTATTGAAAATGTTGAGATGATGTTATTTCCGTGTGCTATCTGTGGATATGCTGGATGTACTAAGAGAAGTGGCTCGTGAAAAGAGGAAATCGAACAGCTCGCACAAAGAGCAGAACAGTGATTCTTAAGTTTCTAGACCAGCGGATACAGACGAGCCTTTTAAGGACAAGCGAGGCAAGAACCAAGCTCGGAGCACCATCATCTTCTCGCCCTCGGTCTAGGATTAACCTAACCTGCGATATAAGTGGCCAGGTGGCCAGGTGGCCGAGGCCAAGCCCTTTCCTCAGCCGGCTACCCATGTCACGTCGAGCCAACATCCCTGCCAAACCTGGGGAAGTTGCGGCACTTTGATAGGCAGGGGGAAAGGAGAGGCATGGAGGGTAGGTCTCCCCGACATGGTGGGTCGACTATCATGGGTGTGTGGATCATCGGGTCCATGCCCCGGGAAGTATTCATACCATTCCCCGCCATTTCCTTGCTTCAACCCCGCAGCCACCGCACGCGGCTAGACAATCTCCCCATGGGGATATAGTGTGCGACAGGGTTCCTCTTCGCCCACCCCTCTCGGCGAGTCAAAAGAGTGTTAGCCCCAGAGGAGGAGGGTTTGAAGCTCACACGGTATACATCAGACTCCACATCCACATTCACGCGCACCTTGAAGATGTAGTATGGAGCGAAACCGGAAGTTTAGCTTGTTTACCCCGCCTTTTAGCTCCCGCGGCTCCGCGCGGTAGACACGCTGATAGCTGGGGAGTGATTCGGCCGGCTTCATTGACGACGCGCGGAATTATCCTTCCATTCTCATGTCCAGGATTCTCCCTACCTCCCGACACACGTCACCAGCCATGTCCACAAAAGGTAGCCCCGCGAAGCAGAACACTCCGAGGAAGCGGAAACGACTTTCCAAGGCGTGAGTAGAATCCAAGGCTTCCGTTTTCTCCCCTGTTGCTAACCATTCTCTGCTGGAAGTTGCATAAGGTGCCGTGACCAGAAGATCAAATGCGATGGCGCGGATCCCTGCCACCAATGCCACAAGCGGGACCTAGCTTGCCATTTTGAAGAGGAACCTCGGACAGTCGTGGTGTCAGCAAGGTTAGGGATCTAGTACTACACCGTTTCCATGATCCATGGCTGACATATGATGCAATAACTCGATAGACACCTCGCCGACCTCGAGGAGAGATTGGCGTATTATGAGGGAAGAACGGCGGCGACCGTCTCCCCCGGGGCCATATCTGACAATGCGACGATTTCGCAAACTCGTGAGTAGCGTCTATCTCCCCCTCCCTATGTTCCAAGGCACGTGCAATGTACTCACAGTGTTAGTTTCACCGGGCGAGAGAGTCGGATCGTGAGTGCTAGAATATCTCCGTAAAATCATCAAGTGGTTGGACTTTACTGATTATACCTCACAGCTTACTGACACCACCAACACCAGCTGAGGCCCGTGCCGCCGCCGGTGACGCTCCACTTACAAATCCGCTCGCCTTTCATGCAACCGATTGGATCCCGGGTCAGCGTGGTGTAACCCGTTCGTGTGCTCCGTCTCCGTGCCATGTCATCGCGTTCCTAACAGAAATGTTTCCGTCTAGTCTTTATGGGAACGTCGTCCAACTGGGCATTTGGCCGACGAACACTCACAATGACGTACGAAGCTCTCACCGGCGAACCGCTCCCCACGGAGGGTCTTCTCTTCGACGCAGACGTATACGACATGGGGTGGGACGGGCAGAGGGGGACGTCAACACTAGCACAACTCGGACAAGCCGGCCTGGATTCTTCCAATCTACCACCGCAGGACTTTGCTCTCCATCTGATCAACACGGTCAAATTCCGGTGCGGCGATCTGTACTACCTGTTCGATGAGCCCCACTTCATGGCCCAATTCACACTATTTCACGAAAGTTCCGGAAACAGCCCCGAAATATCCCCTCTCTGGTACGTCCACTACCTGATGATCTTGGCGTTCGGAAAAGCCTTCGTGGTGCAAGTCAGCAAGTCGCCTAGGCCACCAGGGGCCGAGCTCTTCATCCAGGCCATGAAGCTGCTCCCGGAGTTGACCTTCGTGAGGGGCGATCCCATCCAGATGCTACAGGTGCTCTGCTGCGCGGCGCTATATCTTCAGTCTGCCTACTTCCGCCCTGCCGCCCATCGTATGGTAAGCCCCAGACTGTCCTGATCAGTGTCACGGTATAATTCTAATTCTATCTCTTTACAAAGATCGGTCAGGCAGTTAGCGTTGCTCTTGAGTATGGAATGCACACGGAAATGGGAACCCTATCTTTGGACCAGGGGTACGTCCACCGATGTCGCCGGCTGTGGTGGACGATCTACAGCCTTGAACGCCAGATGTCATCGCTCCTTGGCGTTCCTATGGCAGTCGCGGACGAGTTTATAACCACGCCGTATTATAAATTCCCTGGTGACGCGCAGACCACGGACGCCCTACAAATCCAAGTTCAACTTTCTCAGGTATTGTCGCTTATACACCACAGTAGGTTCTGATTTCCCGCTTTTCAAGCTGCGCTGGTGTGCTGAGAATACTCTTGTAGCGGTGTATGGCATCGACGGGCAACTGGGTGGCCGCTACTTGGACGCGACTAGATCGGTTCTGAGGAGAATAGCCACCGTTTCGGAACAGGTCAACAAGTCGTTCGACATCCAAGTGAACGAGGCGGCGGCCCCTAGGTTATCTCGGATGGCTGCGTACTTGCACCTTCGATATCATCAGGTACGTTTCCGCTACGCACAAAATAAGGGAAGGGGGTCTACTAGCGCAAACGCTGAATCTTGCATATCTAGTGCATTATCCTGACCACCAGGCCTCTCCTGTATATCTTCTTTCAGTGTAGGGTGTGCCAGTCTTATACCTCGCTCATGCGCTGGATGCAATCGCAGAGCATCAGAAGTCTGCTCCAGATGTGCACCGAGTCCGCCCGTCAGATTCTGCGGATCCTTTCTGTCTTGTTGAACCAAGGGTTTCTCGGTAAGCTTCCCTACGTATTTGAGCCACTTTCACATCTTAAAAACCCCACATTTTTCTTCTTGCCTCATTACTAAAGCATCGTAAAAACAAAAGAAACATTTCTTCCATTCGACCTCGATGCGGCTTTCTCGTCCTCCATTGCCATCCTAATGGCTGCAACTATCGAGCCCTCCCTCCTCCCTGACTACGCTGTCTGGCTCCAGCGCGCGTACGCCGTCCTGGAGGAGATGAGCTCCCGAGGAAACGCCATCGCCGACATGCACTGCAAAGAGCTGAGGCAGCTGGAGTGCCTACTGAGCCGGCTCTCCTCAAAAGACAGCCAGACATCAACGACGGCCCCGTTCGATTTGCAGAGGATGGCCGAGGAAGCAATGTGTGACGACTTGTCGGCTACCAATGTCCTCGCCTTCACTTCACTTGCTGCCGGGGGAGGCGATGGTTGGATGGGGGATTTTGGGCATGATTTCGAGCTTGGGGCGGAGCAGTTGTTGGATCTCGCAAATTCCTTAGATTTTAGCAGCTTGACCTAACCGCAAGAGGCCATCGAAGAACGGTGTTTTAATAAACTTCGACAGAAAGACGCATCGTGCCTTAGTTTTTAGTGAACTCGTCCACAGTGAGATCTTGCTGGGCGCTAAATGTCCCAATTCACTCACTAGACTATGCCGCTAACATTCCGCGGTAATATCTATCTCGCCCTCGACTGAGGCCCAGTATCATGTCTAACCGTCGCTGGTGTCTGGACTTCAATCCTGCGTAGCCGCTTTATAGGGCCAAGACGTGATGCTGACCTCACGGTGTATCTGTTACGCTATTAGCCAGTAAGACGCCGTCCCGCGAACCCTTTTTGCTGGAAGCCGAACCAGCGCTGCCCATGGCAACAGTACAATCAAGGACGCCGGGACGGGTTCGGCAGGTTGACTTCTCTGGGAGCTGCTGTGTACACAGTGCCGGCGTCCGCCTTAAATACACGTACCCTAACAAGCCAACCGAGACCAGCTCGCAGACGCTATTGATCTTCCCCGCATTCTTGCCACAAACACGGAGAGGATCGACCCCGGGGGTTTCGGGAAGTTGTGCGCTACGGACATAACATCCGTAGTGTGGGGCAGGAAGGGAATATGCCTGCAGCCACGCTGCTCGCTACGGAGATAGGAGCCGATGCCAAGGTTGGGCGCAACCACCTCCGGTATCCGAAACCCACATGACGACTCGCTCACACACTTTGACCATCCTCAGCCGTTGTGATTTGCGAACGCTTCGTGAGGGGGACGGGAGAGGGAGCGGGAGCGGGAGCGGGGAGCACCTTCGCCATCCGGCCGAGCAGCGCTATATATGGTTGTGATGTTATGCTGCCAGAGAAGTCATAAATACACCAGAACCAGGAAGACCATTACCGACAGATCTAACCACATCACCTCGAAGCCCTATTGAACCACTCTATTTTACTGGTTCCATCCTCGCTTCCGTTGAAACACAGAGATCAGGAAAACTGTTATCGGCACATCACAACACCTCAAGCACAGGCCCGAAGCCCCCTATCCTACTATTCATTCCCTTGTTCCACATTAACTGATACTCTGTCGGATATGCCTTCCTACGTGGACACGTCACCCCTGGATGTCATCATAATCGGAGCCGGGTTCGGCGGTTGCTACCTACTCCGACACCTCCGAGAGCAGGGATTCCGCGTCGCCGTATTCGAAGAGGCCCATGGCCTCGGCGGCGTCTGGTGGCACAACCGGTACCCCGGCGCCCGCGTAGACACCAACACGCCCTTTTACGAGTTCTCCGATCCTGAGCTATGGCAGGAATTCGAATGGCCGGAGGAATACCCCAGCCGGGATGACATGCTGCGCTACTTTGAGTTTGTCGACGAAAAGTGGGATCTGAGCAGGGACGTCACCTTCGGCAACAAGGTTACCGAAGCGAGTTTTGACCAGAAGTCAAACTGCTGGACCATCCGCACCGACAAGGGCCATGTCGCCTCCGCCCCGTTCCTGCTCCCGGCCATGGGGTTCGCGGCCAAAAAATACATCCCTCGACTCGAAGGGCTCGACAGGTTCCAGGGAAAGGCGTTCCACACCGCGAAGTGGCCAGAGGAGCTCTCCAAGTCCCACCTCCACGGAAAGAACATTGGCATCATAGGAACCGGCGCGACCGGCGTCCAACTCGTTCAGGAGCTGGGACCCATCGCGGGGAATCTCGTCTCATTCCAGCGACCGCCCAACTGCGCCCTTCCGATGCGACAAAGATGCTGGGGCCCGGAACGCCCCCAGGACAAGACTGACTACGCCCAACTCTTCCGAGACATGAAAAAGTCCAAGGGTGGGTTCACATACCCTGTTGTCAACAAGCGCGCGAGTGACGACACACCGGAGCAGCAGAGGGCCTTTTTCGAGCACCTCTGGCAGCAGGGGGGCTTTGCACCCGCCCAGGGCAACTATTCCGACTTCATGACCAATCTAGAGGCCAACCACCTGTTTTACCGCTTCTGGCGCGACAAGGTGCGCGAGAGGCTTACCCGGGACGATCCCGAATTGATCGAGGCCCTCTGCCCGACCCTCGCACCCTACCCCTTCTCCACGAAACGACCTTCGCTAGAGCAGAGCTACTTCGAGGTGTTCAACCAGGACAACGTCAAGCTGGCCAATTTGAAGAAGAACCCCATCGAGCAGGTCGTTCCGGAAGGTGTTAGGATGGCGGACGGGACCGTCCACGAGCTAGACTACCTCATCCTCGCCACCGGATTCGACGCTATAACCGGGGCCTTTACCAGGATGGACATCAACGGCGTAAAGGGCAAGAACCTCAACCTCGAATGGAGCATGGGAACCCACACTTTCCTAGGCATGTCGGTATCCGGCTTCCCCAACATGTTCTTCCTGTACGGGCCCCAGAGCCCGACCGCCACGGCCATCGGCCCCATCATCTCGGAGATTCAGGGCAACTGGATCATCAAGACGCTGGTCCACATGCGGGCCCACGGCTACAACAGGATCGACCCAGAGAGGTACGCCGAGAGGGACTGGGCCCGGCGGACGAACGAGGCGTGCAACAAGACGCTGCTGGTGCAGAACGAGACGACGTGGTACATGGGCGGGAATGTGCCGGGGAAGCCGCGCGAGTCGCTCAATTATGTTGCCGGCTTGCCAGCTTACCAGCAGGCGCTGGATGAATGTGCTGCGGACGGATGGTCAGGGTACAATATTCAGTAAATTAAGAGACTAGTTTATGTAGATGGGGGGCGTTTTAGGCATGGCGTTAATAGGAACTGATTCGACTGAAAGTGTTAAGAATACTACCCGAGATGGCCTTGAATCAAGTGGAACTAGAATCCAGGAATCTCTAAGCAAAATCAGGGGCGAGAATGTAAGAATACTTTAGCACAACCACCATTAATTCGCTGACGCAAATGGTACAGACGGCTTCCAATAGTGCCCATAATGTTGTGCGTGGGAGAGAAGCGACGAATACCTCTGATCAGGGTCAAGCACCCATTAAAGCCGAAGAACGATGAGAAGACGGAATGTTCTTAGATGGCAATAATAAATTATGCTATATATCATGACATCTACTGCTGTCCTATTCAAATATTACTTGTACCATGTAGCGGTAATCGCGACAATATGTGACAAATGCACGGGTTCGTTTTATTAAGAGACGGAGCCCGGTATCCCCTGGCCCTCCTCACGGGATCCACCTCAGCTCGTTTGTCCCGGCCATCCTCGAGTTCAGCCTCCGATAGTAAAACATCAACCCAAAGCTAGAAACCGCAGCGAGCATCGAGAGACCCGCGTTCACGCCATGGCCTAGCCTGTACACCGGCGCATCTTGGCTGCGGTAGATCCACACGCCGATGATCTGGCCCGGACCCGAGAAAGCCACGTTCATAGCTGTTGCCAAGGCGCCGGCCGTAGTTGTGCGGCTGTTGTCTCCGACCCATGCGCAGAGAGAGGGGAGGCCGCCAAAGACCCCGCTTGTTGCTATGCAGAGGAGGCCGTACCGGGCTTTGAAGGCCTCGTCCGGGAGCGCGGCTTTTAGTGTGGGAGATTGGGTCAGCTTTTGCTACAGAAAACGGTGACAATAAAAGGGGCCTTCGTGAATGATGGCACCATTCGTGTGAGAGAAGGTGGGTTTTAGAATGTGTCATACCTGAGATGATGAAGGCGATGGATGCCGCTACGAAAGACAAGCCCGCGACCAAACCACGGTCCTTCAGTCGGTCAGAAAGCCATGCCGCAAAAAGCGTGACGCCATATGCTACTGCGTACGGCGGCACAGTATATAATTGCGCATCCAGATCCTTGTAGCCAAGACCCGCCACGATGGTGGGTGCGAAGAGGGACAGCGAGGCGACTCCGCTGCCGATGAAGAAGTAGGCGAAGTAGTGGACGTAGAACCTGGGTGTCATCAGTGTTTCTTTGGCATCCGCCCAGTTGATCTTCTCTTCGCTGTCAAACGGGGATACGAACCCGGTCAGCCTCACGTTGTTTTGATGCTTGGACTAGCCACACCGATGGCAATATAATGGGAGACTAAACTAACCTCGCACCGCTGTGGATACCCATCCGGCGGACCTGAAGGTCCTTCTCCTCGACCGTCAGCCATCCAACGTCCTCTGGATAGCTGGGTAGGAGGAACCAGAGGAATATCCCAAGAACGACTAATCAGGACCAACTGGTTAGTACAGGCCACCATCCCGGGAGCCAATAGAGAACAACCCCTTGCAGTAGCCAGCAGTGAGAAAGAGATCACAACCACTTACCGGACGGTAGTCCCTCGAGTATAAAAAGCCATCGCCAGGCCTCAAGACCACCGATCCCGTTCATATGCCCCACTCCGTACGCGATGCACCCGCCGAACGCGCCGGACAGCGTGGCGCTGCACATAAAGGCGGCGATGCGCGCCGCGCGCTCTTCGGACCGGTACCAGAAGCTGAAGTAGTAGATCATGCCAGGGAAGATCCCTGCCTCGCAGGCACCGAGGAAGAAGCGGAGGGCCGTGACGCCGGCGCCGTTGGTTGTTCCGCCGATGGCAGCGCAGAAGGTGCCGAAGCCTAGGACGAGGAATGACAGCCATCTGGTCGAGTGGAAAAGATTCTGTTAGCCACTTTTCGACGGCATTCATAGGAAAATAAGGCATAGCAATCAATTCATATTTCTATTGGTGTCCGGCTTGGGTGATCATACCTGGTTGGAGTGAAGATCTTCAGCGCGAGGTTGCTCGGTGGCTCAAACACTGAATATGCGACGAGGAACACCATCAGAGCGACGGTGAACTCGTGTTCTGTCATACCGACCGTTGTCTGCATGTCATCCCCAGTGTCTGAATTAAGGATCTTTGCATTTCCTGATAAATTTAGACGAGGGATGGGTCAGCCGTGTGAAGCAGTAAACGGAATCGCGAGCTCTGCGCTACGGAGACTCACCAATGTTTGATCTATCAATGTAGCATAAGAGGTAGATAAGCGCAGTCGTCGGAAGCAGGCGCATGTCCATCTTGCGGACGATCCTATTCCAAATGTGCGTAAGCCAGTCTTACCGCGCTCAGGTAGGTAATAGGATGCGTCCTCACCTCTTCTCCATTTCGCGCTCCTCCCTAGAGAATGCTGGAATAGAGCCGTGTTGCGTCTCCCCATTCTCGACATCACCGTGGATGTAACCCACTTCAACCTTCTCTGAACTACTCATGGTAATTATTCTGCTTGACTTCTGGGTGCCGAGGAAGGAACGCAAGAGCTGAGGTTTTACCGCCGGCCTTTTGCCCCTTCTGTATCGCGTGTGGTGTGGAAGAAAGGGAAGGGTACGAGGAGCTTCCTTACTTGGTCACTTGGAGGGTACCCCAGGCCCCCTGTACTCAGCATTGCAGGCATGATCATTCCTGACTCCTCGGGCGTTGATCTACTTTCCGTTCAAGCGGATGTGGAGAACTGCGGGGTCCCCACGGGGTCGAACGAGCCAACTATGCCGGGGTCCTGGGCGTATTCGTCCGATCGGCGAGGTGAAGGAGTGAAGGGGTATCCACTCCCACCCAGGATCCGTCATGAGCTGTCGGTTAAAGAACGGGCCGAGTGCCGAGGAAATACATGGAGTCGCTGGAGTCGACCGGAGTTGTGCAATTCCCTCCAGAACTCGTGCTGCCGGGGACGTCCATGCGACCCCGAGTAAGGAGTGGAGTTGGCCAAACCCCGCATGCGGAATCGCCGATCCCGGTGAAGCCATTGCGGAGGATCTTAAGTCCTCCCAACGCTCGGCTGGTGGACGGGGTTCCCTACAGTCATTCACCGTGTTTGGATGTCGTCGTGCTGTTCTATACAATCCATATTGCTTTGTCGGACAGAAACGGCATCTCCCTCAACGAGTTTACAATGGCGGACAATGCGACGGACTATCCAATATACCCTGACCTCAAAGGCAAGGTCGCCTTAATCCTCGGAATAGGACAAGCCCGAACCGCCAGTACAACGGCCAACAGCTGGGGCAACGGCGCCGCCATCGCGTGGATGCTCGCCCACAACGGCGCCAAGATAATGGGCTGCGACATCGACCTCTCAGCTGCCGAGCACACGGCGTCGCGGATACAAAGGTCTCACCCTAGTGCCGTTTGTGACGTCGTGAGGGCCGACGTTACCTCGGCGGAAGATGTGCAAAGGACGGTAGACGCGTGTATGGCGAGGTATGGCCGGATTGACGTGCTGGTCAACAACGTGGGCGCAACGGCAGCGGGCGACCCTGCCTCGCTCTCCGAGTTGACCTGGGACGCCCAGATGGATCTGAACCTTAAGAGCGTATATCTGAGCCTCAAGGTCGTTCTGCCAATCATGGAGGAACAGGGAACGGGCGCCGTGGTGAACAACGCGTCCATCGCCGGGCTGCGATTCCTCGGCAAGCCGCAGGTCGCCTACAACACCGCCAAGGCAGCCGTGATACATCTGACGAAGGTCACATCCTGCTTATACGCACCAAAGGGGATAAGGCTTAACTGCGTCGCCCCGGGCCTCATGTACACGCCGCTGGTCGAGCGCCTAGAGCACAGTGAGGACCCAGCGGAGAGGGATACGTTTGAGAAGATTACGCGGCATAACGTTCCCATGGGACGGATGGGGAGTGCGTGGGATGTCGCGGCGGCGGTGGCATTCCTGGCGAGCCAGAGGGCCGCCGGATATGTGACGGGGCAGACACTTGTGGTTGATGGCGGCTTGACTAGCTCAACTGGGACAGGGGCTTGAACTTTGCGTCGTTAGGGCGGACAGTCCAATTCGCCGCGGGAGTCCTCCTTGTGTCCCTGCAAGCATCACGACTGTGTAGAGGTTGCCAGGCCGGTTCAAACCTGGCCCAATTGACGCGGGAGGCGAGGGGAAACGATGCTAGGATTAGACCGGCGGATGCCTGCAGGTTAAAAGGACATTTTAACCGATGCCCTTATATACTGCTTAGACCATGTCAAAGGGAGATCACAAACTTAGGAAGGCGCCTTGCAACTTGGTACGAGGTATTAGATGCTGCATATCACTTACCAAAGCCAGCCAGAAGAACTCATATCCAAACAAAGCAAGTTATCTGGCTGTATCAGATCTCTTTTTGCAAGTAAATCTTGTCCAGGATCGTCCGTAAGGTGCTATTGATCATCGTCATGTATTTTTCGCTTTAGTCCCTCCCGACAGGTGCAGGTCATCTTGGAGAGTTCACCCAGCGCCTTGCCCAAAGTGATCGTCAAATATAGAAATTGTCTCACGAGATCCTCGACAGCCCACCTTCTCTCCGACATTACACATTACCAGTATCAAGCATTGAGGACACGACGTCCCACGTACTCAAGAAGGTCTGGCATCAAAAGCACCATCTGCAATCCATGCTGATCCCCGCGTCATTCGGGTGGATACACGTCTCATCGCCCCTCTTTGGAGCCGACTTACCCGCACAACTGGGGAAGCTCGTAGCGAGACTCCGATCCAAACCCCGCACTGAACTCCGCCCCAACCCCCGCCATGGGTATGCGAGGTGTGAGCTCTGGAAGCTTGCTCGCAGTGGCTCGGCGCCTCTACGTGCATCCGGCGAGGCTCTCCGCCGATTATTCGCCGGTCGGAGTCTAGTTCAGTCCCCGAGAAGCAGCAGCGGACAGTCCGCCGCCGTTTTCGGATCCGACGATTCCCTCGTGCATTCCGAGAGAAATACCACACCCAAGTCCGTTGGTGCCCTGCCAGTAATAAGACGAAACCCGAACTCTCACAGCTCCGCAAGCGACTCTTTTCGCGGCAGTGACGGCACTCGACGGGGCAGACGTTGGGGCGGTGGCCCAGTTTCTTGCAGATCTAGCAGAAACCGCAGTGCGGTCCCCAGGGCAATGTTCTGAGTCGGCAGCCGACTCTGCCGTCAGAGCGGCAGGTTGGCTCAATGGGGTTGCACGTATTAAGACTGTACAACCATGTGGGCTACATTGGCTTAGCAGCTTGGCGGCTTCGGGTTCGCAATCAAGTGGGCGAAGAAAGCACAAAGACTACGTCGTCGATGAGGATTTGGAGTCGCAGGCGGTTGAAGGCGGAGTAGATTGGGCGATGCAAGTCCAACGATAAGGATCCGGTCGCCGTGAAGTGCAGAGTACTTTGATTGAAATTTCCAGGCGTTGACTCTATGTGAGCTATCAGGAAGGCCACGGAGCCACGTAATAGGCACTTAAGCTACTAGTTTTACAGCATTCGCATCAAAGTCCGTTAGGGCTCGGACTCTCGTCGCATCTCGAGGTGGCATGCTGGTGTGGACCATGGGTGGGGGTTGTACTGTTTCAGCCCCTCTTGCAATAATAGGCTTTGATTTGAGATATTTTCATCCAATCTATGTTTGGTAGCATGCCAGAGTGGTTAATGGGTGGGACTTGAACAAACTCCCTCACGTGCTTGGCTTTCCAGCCTGGCTCAGGGGAGGACAATTACATCCCATGGGTTCGCCCGCGCAGGTTCGAACCCTGCTGCTATCGCATAATCGTTTCCTTTTTTTCCTGTGCCCAACACCTTTCATTTTTGTCTGTTTTTAACTATAGATACAAAAGGATCAAGTTAACTTGTCTTTTTGAGAAGATCCCGGCTCTGGCATACTATCAGGTGCGACCTTGTTCGGATGTGCTTCCCCGCCGGTTATCGGCCGGAGTCCATTTCAACCCCCGAAAAGGGACAATGGACGACAACCCGCCCACTTTTGGATCCAACGATGGTCTTTTGCATCCCAAGAAATAGATTATCACACACACCCTAGTTCACTTAAGATTCACTTAGTCGCCCTGCCACTCAGCATCAGGAGATTCGGCCCCAAGCAGACAAGATGCCAGTCAAGGTGCAGCTAGACGCAGCCCTGCTCCAGCAGGCAGCGGGAAAGACAGCCATAATCACCGGAGGCGCAAACGGCATCGGTGCAGCGACGGCTGCGCTCTACAGCCGGCATGGCGCCAACGTCGTGATAGCGGACCTCCCGCTCGCCCAGCCCTCCGCTGAGGCTCTCATACCAACCTTGACCCACCCCGACCGGGCGATGTTTGTCCCCGTGGACATCTTGAACTGGGAGCAGATGAAGGATGCATTCAAGAAAGGTGTCGAGCGATTCGGCGGTATTGACATTGCGGTTGCCAACGCGGCGATTATGGAGACGTCGCCTGTTCTGGATCTCGATGCCGTCGACGATAATGGAGAGCTTCTCGAGAGCCGGGAGGCGTTCAAGGTGATTGACGTGAACATCAAAGGGACGCTCAACAGTAAGTCCCCCGATACCACAGCCTCTCCGAAATTCCTCTACTCGCGCTAAGAACCGCCCCATCTCCGCAGCGTTAAGGCTAGCCATGCACCACATGCGAGCCACGGGCGGCTCCGTGGTGTTAATAGCCTCTACGTCGGGCTACTTCGGCGGCACGGGCGTCGCGGGCTACGTCACCTCCAAGCACGGCGTCGTCGGGCTGATGCGGGCGTCCCAGGCCACAGCGGCGAAGTACGGCATCCGCGTCAACGCCGTGGCGCCCTTCTTCACCCCGACGCACATCACGGCCTCGTACGCCGAGAACTGGAAGAAGGCGGGGTTAGAGGCAAATACACCCGAGGACGTAGCCGCTGTTGTGATGCATACTTCGCTGGACGAGAGGAGCGGCAGGTGCACTTTGGTGAGCGCTACATCTTATCTCCTTATCAGCCTACACAGGCTGATGAAGTCTTCATGCTAACGAAGCGTCTGGTTGTAGGCTTGTGGAAGTTACTTGCGAGAGCTGGAGGGCCCGCGGGCAGAGTTCTTGCCAGAGTGGGTGGGAGAGGATGTGAGCTCGCTAATGGCCTCGGCGGGCAAGCTCTTTTCTGAACTCGGTGGATATCCCCTACCAAAGAAAACTACCTAAGATGGACACAGCTGCCTTCGATACTAGATGAGCGGATGACGATTTGACCTTATACATCTGGTGAGATGCTAGTGTCACACTCCCACCCATCTCGCCATTGTATGTTTTCCCCCCCCATCAAATCATCCTCGGCGATCCGGAGTCTTTCTTCGGTGTGTCCAGTGGCCGATATACTGTAGCAATGGCTTATCGATTCGATGCGTTTCCTGCTTAGAAATAAATACCACAGACGGTGGAGTCAAACAGCACGGGAAGGGATGAGAAACAGTCAGTGTTTTAGTCAATCTGTCATTCGCGCCCTTTTAAAGGCAATTGCCACGTGTCCGTCATAGCCAGAAGACCCATTTTGGTCCCCGTGCCCGCCATGCGGCCGTGTTTGACTCACCGAGCACGCGGAGCCGTGTCGTGATTCATCGAGGATCCACAAGTCACTGTGGCTTCAAAAGGGTCTCATGTACCCCGCACCCGTCGCGTCACACGAAACCAATCCCTCATCCCAAGGCCACTCCCCTCACGTCCAACTCCCCACCGCAAATCCGGGCTTCCAAAACATACGCAAAAATGGCGCGATACCTCAACTACGTCACGAGCGACGTCTTCACGACGAAGCCCTTCTCCGGCAACCCCCTCGCCATCGTCCTCCTCCCCCCGGCCGCCGACTTCCCCGTCACGCAGGAACAGAAGCAGCTCATCGCCCGGGAATTCAACTACTCCGAGACGACCTTCATCCACCACGAGGCCGACTGCGGCGATGGCGAGCGGACCGTCGACATCTTCACGCCGGAGACGGAGCTTCCTTTTGCGGGGCACCCGACCATTGGCTCGTCGTCGTATCTCCTGAGCGCGGCGGCCGAGGCGAATGAGGAGCCGCCCAAGGCGATCCTCACAAAGTCCGGACGGATCTCCGTCTCGGCCGCCTCCCCGGGGTCCGGGGCGCTGTCCGTGGCCGCCAGCATCGCGCACAACACCCGCCTCCACCAAAAGCGCTTCCCCGCCACCGAACTCCTAAAGCTGCACCCCACCCTCGCGCCCTACGTCCCCGGAGAAGCCTCCTTCCCCGTCTTCTCCATCGTGAACGGCATGTCGCAGGTCCACGTCGAGCTCCCCTCCCTCGAAGCCCTCGCAGCAGTCACCACCACATCCTCCACCGTCCCGGGCGACGGGACCTACCACGACGAGGGGTGGTCGTCAGCCCTGACGGTAGTGTACTTCTTCGTTCGCGGCGTGCACGACGAGGCACTGGGCCGGGAGGTCATCCGCACGCGGCTGATCGTGGGCTCGCTCGAGGACCCGGCGACGGGGAGCGCGGCGAGCGGGCTGGCGGCGTATCTAGCGTCGACGGCGGGCAAGGATGGGGCTTGTGAGTACACTTTCGTCCAGGGGGTGGAGATGGGGCGGCGGAGCGAGATTGGCGTCGGCGTTGAGGTTGGAGGCGACGGAAAGATTACGTCGGTTAAGCTGGTGGGTTCTGCGGTGGAGGTATCTTCTGGTCGTATCGCTGTTCCACAGTAACTACCGTAGTGATTCGTAATATTTCGAACGGAATTACTACCGAGATGTGCCATGACACGACCATAATCATTCCTGCCCGCATGATCGTCATCAAATCATAGGATATCTCTACTTAACAGAACAAACTAAACCCGACCTCGGCCGCCATCAGCGCGAAAGTATGTCGACAAATCGCCATCCCACCCCCTGGTCAAGACTCACACCGGCCCAGCGCGGACACAAAACCGCCTGGCGATCTTCGGATCGGCGGCATCAGGCCGTACGTACATCTCGCAGGCCACACGCAACCTCCCTAGCCAGGTCGACTGCCGCATCGCGAGCCTCGAGATGCGGATATTGCTCTCCGTCTTGAACCACTGCATGAAGGTCCTGATAGCGCGACCATGCTCCTCGACGTAGTGCGGACTCAAAGTTCCCTCCTTCTCCGTCAAGACAAGGAACAGCAGGGCGAAAACCATCCTGCTCGTCGTCGGCATGGCGTGGTGCTCAGCGGCCCACCTGCGCTGGGGATCAGGGATGACGGGCCGCGATGTGGAGTGCGGATCGCCAGTACTGAATCCGTCCTTGCCCCAAATGAAAAAGCCGAGACCACGCGCGAGCCTCCTCCGCATGTCGCTGAGCAGCTGCAACTCTGTCCCTGGAACGCAAGCCCTGCAGTCGCACGCGAACCCCATGGCCTCCATGTCACGCCCTCGCTCGGAGCTCGTCTTGTTCATGAAGTGCGCCCCATACGAAAAGACGAGCTCCTCACCAGCCTCGATGTCCCGCCTGGCAAAAGTCTCAAACTTTCCCTGGCCAGCGGGGGAGGTGCAGTTTGGCAGGCACGAATGGTTGAACCGCGAGCAGAGGACGTAGAACCGGGAGGCCTTGGCCTCTCCGCATTTGCGGAAGCAGTTGTAGAGGAACGCCTCCTTCATACTCTCAAAGCCGTCAGAGCCAATCCTGCAGATGGTGAGGAATGTCGTCTTCGCATCCCACGGCATGTGGCGGAAGGCGTGCATGACGTCGTAATCCACGATGTCCGCGTGCCACTTGTCGATGACGACGAGCGGCTCCTCTCGGAGGACCAGGGCGTCCTTCTTAATCGGTCGTGTGGCGAAAGCGCCCCATCCTTTGCCCGGCGATGGCTTCAGCTCGAAGGGCGCGTCGGCGGGGATCGCGAGGCGGCTGTACGCTGCGAGGAAAACGGTCAGCCACGTTCTTCAGGCGGTAACTTGCGACTTACGATGGTTCGAGTCCATGGCGGTGGATGGGATGGGATGCGCGCTGGAACACTGTCCGAGACTGGAAGTGGGACAGGTCGCGAGAGGGATCGTGTGGAACGGTGAGCTGGAGAGGTCGGGAGGAGATATTTCCAGGCAACCGCGCGTCTGTAGTGTGTGTTTCGCTTTTCCCACATGCTCTCCATTCGTACGGGAAGGAGCGATGCGATGGGAGGTTATTTCCTCTAATGGGCTGCCCGCGAGGCCGAGCATAAGCGGAAGGAGCCACCCTTGACACGGCACACAAAAAGGAACACTCGCTTTGGTACAAGGTACCAGAGAAACATACCTCCAGGCTAGAGACCATCTACGGAAACACGGTAAATGAAGTTGAAGGTTGAATTCATTATAAAAACCAATAGGCAAAAAAGTAAAAGGCACCCGTGGACGAGGAGGGAATATTGTCTTGCCGTCCCTAGCACCATCGATACTTCCGCGGCCAGTATTAAGACAGACTGGCAGTGGATGCACCTGAAAGTAACTCGAAGTCGCGTCTTGTCCCCTTCACAAAAGAATGGCCGTAGTTGACAAAGATCTCTCTGGATTTCGAGGCTTCATCTCCAATTCCCGTCCGATGCTCCTCCCGGCTTGGGTGAGTGGGCTTGATTTAAGAATGATGCGCAATAGCCCCCAGCGCCCGTGCATATGGCTCTTATGCATGGAAGGCTTCCAGAAGTTACGCAAGACACATCGGCCAAGATCTACGTCAAGTGTCTCATCGACTGTCTCAACAGGTGCCGCGAGCCGGGTCTGCTTAGGAAGAGACGCGAAGATGTATATAAGCTAGGCTCTGCAGCCATCTCTCATATCGCTATAATGTATGAATCATATCTTCCAGGTATTTCTCCTTGTATTGGAGCACATCCGAGTCTGGTCGCATGGAAGCCTTGACCTGTTAGCTTGCGGACGCTTATTATTGGCTCTTCTGCCGGTGAAACAAGAATAGCAGCGCGCTATGGACTTTGTCATCTTAAGGAGACGCCATGTAAGTCTCCGGTTTATCCCGCCACCACCGCAGGCTCCGTCTACTTCTGTCCACGCAAGGAGTTAAGATCTATATGGGCCTGGAACATGGGATCGCGGTAGTATCAGCGCGACGGCGGTATTGCACACAGAGTACCCAGTTAATCATCAGGGATCTGGCTATGTATCATAAGATTAAGATCAGGGCAGTCTTAAAACGTTGTCAAGATAGCGACTTCACACAATGATTCACTGATAAGGTGGTCTGCAAGTCTGTATTGCGATACAGGTACGAAGGTCATAGAAACATTCATCTTGACATGGTGTATATTCCGGAACCTGCGAGGCCCTTAATCGAAGACGGAGAGACTTGCCCTCGGCTTTCGAATCTAAACCGCTATTACAGCACAGTTCTCATAAACCCTTCGTGATCTGCGCATGAACACGCCACGACCTTAAGACAAAATACAGAGAACCCTTTACAGGCGGACACCGAGGCCGGTGACGAGGGTGAGGACGGGCTTCAGGATGGGGGCGAGGAGGCCGTGACCGAGGCCCTTGAGGACAGAGGCGAGGATGGTGAGGAGGCCGGGGAGGAGCCCGCCGAGGAGACCGATGAGGAGGATGAGGATCTTGGCAACGAGGCCGAAGACGACCTTGAGAAGGCCGGAGAGCGTGTCGCCGAGGCTGAGGGTGGTGACGGCGTAGTTGACGGTAGCGAGGAGCTCGCGGAGGAGGATGTTGACGAGGGCGAGGACGCGGTCGACCTGGCCGGCCTCGATCTTGATGACGGCAGCACCAGTGAGAGACGTGACGATCTTGGTGAGGTCGACCTTGATGCCCTCGATCTCGCCGGTGATGTACTTGGTGCCATCCTCCTTATCCATGTCGCCGGACTCGACGCGGGCGACGGTGGAGTCTGTGTCCTTGGTTAGCAGGTGTCGTGTGATACAGAAAGGGGGAGGGTACGTACTGATGGAGCTGGTGCGGTCCTGGATCTTCACGATGCTGCCCTCGAGAATGGTGATGACCTGGGTGCAGCTGCTCACGGTCTCAGTGGCGGTGCTGGCCGCCGTCTCCTGGACGCCGGAGGCGCCGTAGAGGGGCGAGGCCAAGGCCGAGATGGCCATGGTGGCGAAGGTGACAAGTCCGGAGATCCTCATTGTGATTATTAGTAGTTGTTGAACTGGTAAAGTTGGGTATAAACGAATGTGGTAAAGACTGTGTTTCAAAAGAGCGTGTTGGTCTGAAAGAGTGGACTGTGGTGGTTGATCCGGAACGAAAGAAGAGAGAAGGACGGGGAGACGACGACTCTTTTATCTGTTCTTGACCCCTGGCTCGGCCAGCCTCCACCCGACTGACAAGAAAGTGAGAAGTCACATATCCTCCTCGTCATGACTCGGCCAGCCAGGTCCTTCCGCAGCGGAAATGGCCATTGCGCCCAGCCAAGGAACACCACGGGCAAGGAGGCGACCCGCCGCCAACGGTTTGCCAAGCAAAGGTAGTGGGTTCAACGCGTCCTCCGCCGTATCCAGGCGATGCGCAGGCACACCGCGTGGTGCGCCCGGGGAATCCCACCCCCCTGGACCCACCCTCCGCCCTGCGCCCAAGCCGGAAAGCAAGATCGGCGCTCGCCCGCCCGGGGGGCCGGTACTCGAGCGGCAGATGGGGTGGCGAGGCGGGAAATTTGGGTATCTGCCGGGTTATTACAGTCCCGTCGATCACTAGGTCCGTGCGAAGACCCGGTAACGAGACGGGACGAGTTAGGACGAAAAGGTCCGGTGGCGCTTAGGCCCTTGCCACGAGCAAGGATGACTTGTAACTTTGTGCAGTGACTTCCCCCGTTGATGGCCCCTATCCGCGAGGGCTAGTTGTGCTTAGGGGTAAAGGGATTATCTCTCCCTCCATCATCGTTCCCATTCGCGGCGATGACGTCGTCGTTTATATTTTCCGCCCCATCGGGCTTAGTGCCCAGTCTCTGATCTCAGTCGGGGAATTATTGCGCCCGGCTCGATGCAAGGGACCGTTCACAACCGGGATCGCAGGTGCAATCAAGGCCTTGCTTGGCGTGCGTGATACGGGATGGACATTACCGTCGGGAGCATAATCAGGTAGGAGCGCCCAGCCGGATACTTCAGGTGCGGGGCCATTGGCTCGTACCTGAATTGTGTCTCAGGCCTCAACCCTGCACCTGAAGCCACGATGACAGCTCACCCGGCTCCACCGTGTGGGGCTCGATGCCAGGAACTCTCCTGTACGCACGATGGCGTCCAGTCGGCTCGAGCCCCTTGCAGTCTACGTATTCGTATATACATACGAGACAGCGACATCCACGCCTCGGTGGGTTGCAGCAACTGTTTGCGGATGCTGATAAGGATGCTGTTCGGTTATAACCTGTTTTTGGGAAAGGCGGATCCACCGTGACCCGCCCTTTGCAACCTCGGAACCGCTCCATCGTATCTACTACGTGAAGTGTCTGCCCCACGACGGCAAGACTCCCGTTGCTGCCACCCGCCGACGCAGTAATGCTATCGAACACGAAGTGGTCCTCGCGTCCACCATAGCCACGGCGCGCCGATCTGTAGCACGTCACGTTAGCCTAACCGTAAAAGTGGGGAACCGTTAGTCCGGCTCCAGAGTCCCGCATAACCGAACTTGCTCTTAATTTCGCGGAACGCACCGAACCGTGGCTTGTCGCGAGAACTATTGACGCCACTAACACCAACCATCTCGATCTTTACTCGCTGTGACTACCTCGCACATGCTTTTTCTCTGCAGGAAAAACAATGCCGCCGTCTAAATTTGTCTGCCCCCCCAAGTATGCTCTCTGGATTGCGTGGCCTAGGAGGTTTTATTCCTTTTTCTCGTTCCTCTTGCCCCATCGAGAACTTCTTGCAGCGAAGAAGACCGAATTAGACGAGACACTTCTGGAATGAATGGTCAGCGCGAGGGCTGATTCCCCATCATCTGCAGCTTCGACGTGCCGCATGTCTCACCACTTCATATTGCAGCCACGTTCTCAACCAAGACCGCGTGAAGAAACTATTGGTGTCATGTCTCAGCCTCCGAGTTGTCAGCTAGACGGGCCACGACGACGCCTTTCTTTTTTCTCGCTCATTTTGCCGTATCTGCACCTTATGCCTGAGAAGACCGATTTAGATAAGACATTTCTCCATTGCAGGTTAGCTCCCGGGGATTGGTCTCCCATCATGCAGCGTCGACGTGCAGCATGTCTCATCACTTCGTATGGCAACCACGTTCTAGACCATGACCTCGCGAAGAACTCCTGAGATTATGCCTCGGCCTCTGCTGTTCTCAGCTAGACGGGCCCTCGGGAGCTTAAAGATCCCGTTGGCGCTCTCCAGCCCCAGAAACTACCAATGCGATACCCACGACGCGGTGCATGTTTATTTTTGGGCGCGCCAAGATCAATGTGCAGTAGCTCTCCAGCCTCGGTGCAACCGCGCGCGCCGCAGCGTCACCACGTTCCCCGCGCGAAAGGGGCGGTTGGGCCGGTTCCCATTCCGAGGCGCACCGCCGCGCTCGCGCACGGTCGCGATAATCATTCACTAGCAGCGCCGGTCAGACTGCTTATTCTAGAGTGAGAAAGAATACGAGGCAGATGGTTCAGGTCACGGGGCGGTGATCCCCTGCCGCACTTGCGCGTTGTTTTACATCATTGGCCAATCGGGTATCTTCTCGGCTCGGCCTCCGGCACCGGCATTGGCTTTATCCCCCGTATTCTCGGGCGCGGTGAAGGCCTCGCGAACACTGTCGGGCGTAGCGGGCATGTCGATACCCCGAGGGGCGAGGGTCTTGCCAGGTGGGGAGCGACGGTCGGACCGTCTGTAATCTCCCTGGAGCCACCGTAGACATATCTACCTCCGATTCATCGATTCATGTGGTACGCATGCAGCGGTGTTAGTCCCGGCACTTCCGATGATATCGTCATTTTTTTTTTTTTGCATGACGGGGCGGCCAAGTGATCGGCGGAACTACGAGAAGAAAAGAAAAATTAGACCATATTCTTCGCGCCCTAAAATATTGACGATCCGAGAGTATCCGCACTATACCTCCCTGACTCCTAAACAGTCATCAGAGCTTGCTGTCCTTCCAGACCGGCTCCCGCTTCTCCGCAAAGCTCGCCAAACCCTCCTTCATGTTCTCCGCGCCATTCATCTGCCCATAGAGTCCCTTCCCGACAATCTCGGTGCTCTGAACCGGCCCCAGGCCCTCCCAGCCAAGGTTCAACCCCTCGCGGCTCGTGATTACAGAGTCGGGGCTATTCTTCGCAATCTCTGCAGCAAGCCGCAATGCCTCATCCACAACAGCCCTTTCTTTTTCACCGTCGACAACAGCGTTGACGAGCCCCCAGTCCCTCATTTGCTCAGGCCCGTACATCCCCCCCAGGAGCACCATCTCCGACGCGCGCTGCTTGCCCAGCGTCCTGATAAGCCTAGGCAAGGCGCCCGCGAGCGGCACGACACCCCGCTTAACCTCCGGCAGCCCAAACTTTGCCTTCGGCCCCGCGATCACCAAGTCGCAGTTGATAGCCATCTCCATGCCCCCGCCCAAACACGGCCCGCCCACGGCCGCAATGACAGGCTTCTTCCCCGTCCGGTTCGACAGCCCCCCGAAGCCAAGCGTGTTGTAAAGCTGATACTGCGACTTCTTTGCAGGGTCGCCGACCTGCTCCTTCCACTGCGCGAGGTCGGCGCCTGCGCAAAAGGCGCGGCCGGCGCCCGTGAAGACGGCGCAGCGGAGACTGGGCTCCGAGTCGTACCATCGCCAGAGCGCGGCGAGGTCCTTGTGCTGTTGGGTGTGGATTGCGTTGAGCTGCTTGGGGCGGTTGAGGGTCACGAGGAGGATTTGGGGGAATGGGAAGGTGATGAGGGTGTCGGCCACTTGGGGCGGCTGGGAGAGGAGGGGCGACATGACGGGCTAACGAGATTATGGGGTTCAGGTGAGTGTGTTGTGATTGCTCTAATTGTAAAGAATGTGGTGATGTTCAATGGGCCTGGAATTTTGGTCGCGATTGGAATTAATGATGGGGTATGGAACATCCCTAGGCGGTTCAAAGGCTGGGGTATGAGCGGGGGCAGCTCACTCTACCTCGGCTTTCCCCAGATTCGATCGGCTCTTCCGACCCAATTTTGCCTAGTGTCATCGTATGAATAATCGGCGGGGGCGGGCTGTGTTCCTTTTTAAGCACAGTACCGACGCCCTACTTTCTATTCCTTATCATACTTGGATTGCTGAACCCAGAATAACAC